>SZWC01003151.1:190163-203410 GCA_023375785.1 Penium margaritaceum | reverse complement strand
CTATATCTATATCTATATCTATATCTATATCTATATCTATATTTATATCTATATCTATATCTATATCTATATATATGTCTATATCTATATCTAAATCTGAAAGTCCAACAATTTCCCAGTGGACCTTCTCGAATCTGACCACTCGTGGCACAACTCTGCATGCATTGCTTGACAATCAACCCAACAAATCCGACTATGTCTCTTTTGTAACTCAATACTATTATACATGTTTGGTCATATTTTAAGTTATCCTTGAGGAAAATTTATGTTAATCATAAATTGCTTGTGTCCCAAATTCTAGATCGTGTTTTGCCTCACGACGTCCACCTATTCACCATCCATGCTTCTTTTGGCATAACACTTGGTATCCGAGCATAAGAGTGCTAGAGAGAAATTTGAATGATTTTCTCATCCGGAGGACTATCTCGCACAAGCCATTAGCACATTTTGCAGGTTAATGACATTGTAGACGTTACAACTATGCGTGAGGAAAACAAGCGCAACTTACAACAAAAAGGGGGTGTTTGGCGACGACTTCGTCATCAGATGCATGCAGACCTTGAAGCGATAACAAATGCTGGCTTGGTAGGGGCAGCTAGATCAATCCCCATGGCTTTGATAACCAATCCAGTCTTGGACCCAACGACGGAAAACGAGTCGCCCCTACCAACAGCCTCATCAACAGCGACAGGAATGACAAGTGGCAGAGAATGACACGCGCGGACCAACAAAGAATTGGAAAACCGAATCTTCACGCTCTACTTTAATAGCTCAACATCACAATGCGGGCACTTCACAACGCAAGCGCACAGGAAGTGATGCCCGTCAAGAGAAATTCCCAACTCTTGAGAGAACCCTAACGTTATCCAAATCCACTAGACCCATTCGATTCTACAAATTCAATAGGAAAAATGGTTGGGATGTGGCTGACAATTTTGCAGGTGTACTTCACCGCTCTTGGGGTCAATAACAGTTAAAAGGAAATTGACGTTGCGCCCACACTTTTACGTTGAACGGCGCTAAGTTGGTGGTCTGATCTAAAGACCATCCAACGACAATAGGAGACCGGCAGAGCATCATCAATGACCAACTACGCCCATCTCATTTCATTGAGCATACGCATTCTACCCCTGGAGCAGATAAACCCACAATGGCAAGACGCACTAACACCACCGACCGACAAGAATGAATTATCCCATGTAATGCTCGTATGTTCAGAATGGAAGAATGGATAGTCTAATGCATGGTACAAGTTAAAGCATCACCGTCATTAGTCCAGCGTGGCAAAGTACACACAAAGATTCCACCACATCATTACTTGAGCACACATTACATCTGACAAACTTTGTTTTCACTATAATGGCATCCAGCAATACCTGTTTTTGGCATTGATTACAACTTACTACACATGATTTGAATAGTAGAAAGGATTGACAATGCTGAAAAAATGGTTGAATCCAAGAATCCTACAGCTAGCGACTCCCCAACCACACATATTGTGGGAAGATAAAATTTCAATCGGGGGACTCCTTTTCTTTGATGGAAATGGAGGTTGTTGACCAAAGAGACACGCGTACCTACTACAATTTCAAAAACGTAAGGCACACCTCTCAAAATTGTCGAAGTAGGCAGTAGGTCAAAAAGGGGGGGACGTCACAAAAAAACATGTCGAGAAAAAACAAAGGGCAGGAGTGAAAAGCGTGACTCTTCTCCATTAAAACATTCGCCCATCTGAATGGCCTACATTACCGTAGAGGATTTATGATATTCTCAAAGTTCGATGAGGTGGACAAAAATTCCAAATTCAACTTCAAGGATGCAAAAGTCATAGAAGGGTACCAACATTATAGGATGAATTAGCTTAACACATCTTTGTAAGCAATAAATTGGTTTGCAACCTTGGTTTGTAGACCGATCCAGGGGAAATGATATTGCAAATATGGAGACTCTTACAACTACTACAACTACAACAACAGGATATATAGGGTGTAACCATCTCGATGCCGTGTCTAATAGGTGATCAGAAAACAATTCTCAAACATGATTTCCTATACCATCATGATCTACAAGTTGACTGGAACAACGCCAACGTCTACATGGAAATCAGACAACACTTTCCACACATGGGACAGAAGCTGATAGCAAAAGTTATAGAGGTAGAATAAAAAGAGGGAGATATGATAGCCAAGAAATGACAACGTGTGCAGCCGATACTACTAAACATGGTGAGGTATTGAATACAACAGAGAGGTCGTGAGTGGCTCATATATCTCACACCAAGGAAAGAAGCAAAAGTGGTAACAGCTGACTCATCATCAACCTCATTCGCCTCATCGGCATCCACAAAGTTTGCAATTGCACCCAAAGAGTTCGCACCACTCATTTAGGAGTTTGTAAACGTCTTCTTAGATAAAATCTCAAGAACCTTACCTCCTCAACATGACAAAGGCCATCGCATAAAATTATAGCCGGGCAACACAAATACGGTTCAAGGGGCCTAGCAGATGAGCGATCATAAGCTCACTTAACTAAAAAAGAAATTCAACGAGATACTCGGTGAATGGTTGATCCGCCTATCCATGTTACGATACGTCGTACATTAGTGTTCGTAAAAAAAGAAAACTGGTGAGATGAGGATGTGCATAGACTATTGAGCGTTGAAGGACACTACCATCAAGAACCTCTACCCTCTTCCCTGAGTTGACAATATTTTTTACCAACTCTAAGGGGCTCCAAATTTTTAACTAAACCAACTTCCGTCACTGCTATTACCATATACACGTGGTGAATGCCGAAATCGAGAAGACAAAATCATGAACTCACTACGTGCATTTTGAGTTCATGATAATGTTGATCAGACTTACCAATGCCATGCCCACATTCATGGCAACAATGAACATCATCTTCTGCCCATACCTTAATGATTTTATCATCGTGTACCTCAACAAAATCATGGTGCATAGTCGTGTTGGGGTTCTGGAGCCTGGAGTGACGAAGTCACCGCGTGCTCTGATGTAACAAGGGGGTCTTGCTGCTGTCCAGGATCAATGTGCCCAGCAAGAAAACCGTGTACTCCAATGTGTAGATGCGGAAGACATGGATTGAAACTTGTAATTGAAAAAGACTATCAAGTACAAGTATGGTACAAGGAAAGAGCGGTGAAACACAACTAAGCTCAATGCATAGACACAACCTGCCCCATCCGAGGGCGCAACGCCTTGCTAGGCCGTCAAGGCTGTCGTTGCAAGGGTCTCAGTACGGTCACCATACTTTTAGGTGAAATGGCCCCCAGGTTGTCAGGGCAGCCTCCTCTCCACGCTGGCACCCACTGCCAGACTTACTAGGTCGTCAGAGGTCCTCTGACCCTCCTAACCAAGCTGGTAGAGTGCTGCCAGGCTTATTGGGTCGACAGATGGGAACTCCAGCAAGACACACAGCTTGTAGACCCTCCTAACCAGTCTGACACAGCACTGCCAACACACTAGGTCGACAGAGGGAGACTCCAACAGTCTGACTGTCTAGACAGAATCAGCTCTGTAAAGCAGAGCTGAGGTTTGACACTAACTCTTGGCTCTCACGCCTAGACACCACTCCTGACACAGAGATGGGCAACGTCAAGCAAGACAGCTCAAGCTAGTCTTGCACGTGGTCTGGCCACCACAGCGAGGTAGTCAGGCCTTCAGGTAATCAGGGGCATCCTCCTGCCCAGGCTGGCAGAATGCTGCTAGGCTTACTAGGGTCTTGAGATGAGAGCGACAGCAGAGTCTTGGTCAGAGGCGTTTCCTGGCAAATGAGGACTACTGGTGCAACTACTGAGTTGCTGTATGGAGTTGTAGTTTCTGCTGAGTTACAAGAGTTACTACTGGAGTTATTGGATTGACTGAGTCCATTCTGCTTTTATACTAGGATCCTGGCAAGTTGACCAGCTGCACTGTGCCCAGAGGAAGCTTCCTGCTACAAGGTCGTAGCTTCCTCCTCAAGGAATCTTCCCGGTCCAAGGCACGTAGCTTCCTCCTCAAGGAAGTTTCTTGAATGCTGGCAACTTGGCCGTGGTCCCAACTGCTATGTCGTGCATGTTGTCGCTGACGCAGGGCGGTCCCCACTCTTGGCTCTGCATGCAGCTGCTGAGTCGTGCATGTAGTAGCTGATGCAGCTGTTGAGTCGTGCATGCACCACCTGATGTAGAGTGGTCCCTACTCCAGAGCCCTACTTGTATGTGCTGATGCAAGTGGTCCCAGCAGTCCAGTCAGGTGTAGCCCCACCCTGACTGGTCTAGGCCAAGTTCCCAACAGTGCTAGATTGTGTTAGTAGGTGCAATGACTACGCTGGTTTCCTGCTATGATATGGCGCATTCAGTTTTGGCTAAAGATGCGCGGACTGAGAATTTTTAGGTGGCTTCCGGGAGTAGAGCCGTGGAATGTTCTTCACGGTACAGGCCAGTCCAATTCTGGCAACCAAGCCTAAAGGGCATGCGCAAGCTACTATGCATGGCTCTAGTGGGGCAGGGACTCATAGCTGAGTAGTGCGACTTAGCGCCGCGGTTAGGTGGGCCAAGGCCTAACTGGACTTCTAGCATGACGCGGTGTGTGAGCTCCTAGTGGGGACCGTCTGCACAGACAATCCGTGGCCACGAATCAACAAGCTTCGTTGCTCGCCACCTGGAGAGGCTGCATGGTGAACTAGAATGAAAGGATTCCGGTTACGAAGATGTACGGTTCTCACTGATCTGTGAGGAGGGCCAGGATGTGCGCATTACGGTTACGGTGATCTACGGCTCTCACTGATCCATGAGAAGCTCTAGGATTCAAGAACCACAGTTAAGGTAAAACTTCACCGTGCATCTGAGGAAGCTTCTTCAAGCAAGCAAGGCAGTCAACTTGCCAGGGCTGGAAGTATAAAAGGCGGCGGCCCTGGCACATCTCAGTATATCAGCAGGACTCATCTTTCATGTCACAACCTTGCAACACTTGGTATCTCGAAGCGCCTCAGACCAAGGTTCTACTAGGGTTTGCCCTAGAGACCCCTGTAAGCCTGGCAGAGCTCTGCCAGCTGGGGAAGGAGGAAGCCCTGACTACCTGGAGGCCAGCCTACCTGGAAGACGGTGCTGGACCAAGACTCCTTGTGTCGATGGCCTTAACGGCCTAGCAAGACGTTGCCCCTTGCGTGGGCCAAGAGCAGTGGTTGATCTCATGTGTAGCCTCTGTTAGGCTCTATTTTTCATGTACCATATTTGTACTTCGGAATCAAGCAAGATTTCTTCCGCTGTCACATTCAGTTTCCAAAGTTCATTTGCTGATCTGTTTGCTAGCTTGCTACACGAGAAAATATCCTGTACAAGGAAGGAACCTAGTCCTTGCTACACACCTGCAAATCCCAACAGCTTGCATTACGTAGTTGCTGACCAAGCTGGGCCAGCAGGCATGCACAACCCTGCTGTGCTTGTAGCAATCAAAGATCCAGGCTCCTTTTCCCCCTTGGAGCTGGAATTAAATCTGGCCTGTACATCAGAAATTCTCGGCTGAGCCGCACCCGAGTATTTATGGATTAAAATCCGTAACTTTGCGTACAGACCTCCGATTGTCGATCCGACTGTGCCATGTCGAAGCCGTCGCTCAGCATAACTATCGCTAACTCTAAGAAGTCGCACCGTGGAGGAGCACAATGGACATATTTGAAGATTTTTATATGTTTTGCAATGAGAAATGTTTTGGAAAACTCTCAAAGTGCGACTTTGACCACCGTTTGATCGAGTTTTTGCGTCACGTCATCAATTGTGGAATTATCACCATGGATCCAAAAAACAAGGCATTAGTCATTGATTGGCCGACATTGACCAACACATGTTCAACACGTTCAAGTTTTCCCTTACTTCTACAATTACTACAAGAGTTTCATAAGGGATTAAGTCAGCACCTCTCTTCGACCTTGTTCAAAAAGAAAATGAGTTGCAGTGGGGAGAAAGCAAACAACAAGCATTCACTACTTTGTACAAGGCAATGACCTCAGCGCCAGCCCTACGATTAGCCCATCCAATGGTCAACTATGTCATGTCTACAAACACATCAGACCAAGCCATCAGCATGGTCCTCCTCCAAGACCATGGTAACAGGAAACAACCAGTGATTTACATGTCTTGAAAGCAATGCAGACTGAAACTCAAATACACTCTACAGATAAAGGAAAGTTGGCAATCGTACATGCATTTATGATATGGCAGTGTTACGTAGAGTGTCGCAGATGCATTATGCGCACCAACCACCATGCGTGAAAATATCTGAAGACGTAGCTGAACCTTAGTCAACGTCAATCCTGATGCATGGAGTTTTTTTAATCCGCGTATGACTATGATGCCAAATACTAGGAAAACAAAATCAACCGTGCGGATGCACTAAGCCACTCACCATATGAAATAACTGAGGTGGAAACGCTACAAATTTAGTGAGAAAAGTATCTTGAGAGAATGATTGCACAAGGTTTTGACCACCAAAGCGGATACGACAAGGCAAACGTTTGGTACAAGGCACCTTATTGGAGTTGAGAATTCACTCGCTTCACTCGACAAAGCTCGTTGTTCCCCCAAACAATGAGATTTTTTGTATGCAGAAGAATGCCACAACACAAGACCAGTTGGAAACTTCAAAGAGAACAAGATGCTGAAGAAGCTGGCAAGTTTTTTAATTAGGACAAGATGCAATCCGATGTGGCGAATGTGTACAAATCCATGACACATGTCAGCGACGGAAAGCTTGTCACACATGGCCACTCAGAATTCTACAATAGATCGTTATTAAAAAAAATTGGGCTGGCATCTCCATGGACTTCGTCATAGGATTATTGGTCACACCCGAGGAATATGACGCCATCGTCGTGGTCGTTGGGGGGTTTTCCAAAATGTCCCATTTCATCCCTACAAGACCCATCGTCACCGCCAAAGTAATAGCACGCCTATTTCTAAACAACATTATGCAGCTACACAATGTACTGAGAACCATCACAAGCGAAAAGAATGGTTGATTTATCAACAATTTTTGGCGGAAACGGGTGACTATCTACGGCAACACAATTCGAATTTCAACTGTGTTTCATTCTTAAACCGACAACCAAAGTAAGGGGATAAATTAGACGCTTGAATAAATTTGAACACCATGCAAACCTCACAAGATACATTTGGCACAAAAACCCTCGACCGCCAAAATTGCATCTAACTCTAAAGTTTCCACCAGAATAGGCAAAATTTGTTTGGATTGGTGTATTACAAAAGTTTTGCACACAAGAAAGACAACAAAGTCACAACAAAATTTGCGCAATTGACATTCAACACCAAGATTTCTCCACCATCTGGGAATAAACTTCACAAATTTACATAAAGACATAAGTAGCGATGAAACGAGTAGCTGATCGACATAGTAGTGACAACATTTTTGCTGGTGGCAACATGATCCTTCTCAATTTGGCCAAGATCAAACTCCACGCACCCATTTGTTGGAAGTGCATACTCTGATGGTTGGGATTGTTGAAGATCGGGCGCATGCAAACCCCCGTGGTTACGTGCCTCCAACTCCCAGACACAATACAAGTTCATCCAGTGTTCCATGTTAGCAGAACTAAGCAATACCAAGAGCGCAAAGGGAACGTCCTTCGTAGGGATGTCCTTCCCCCTCCTCCTATTCAAAAGGATGAGGACACAAAGTAAAATTGAGGACATCCTTTGCCATTGGCGATGAGGCAAAAGGATAAAATATCTTATCAAGTTGCATGAGTATAGTGTCGTGTACAATAGCCGGGAACACTACGACAACCTCTGAGACATTGATCATCTAATTGATGGCTATTATTGCTATCACTAGGCCACATCCGTATGCACGATAGGACGTCACGGCTGTAAGGGGGGAGTGGTACGTACCAAATGTACACAAATCCCTAATCTTTGAGAGTGGGCATTTATTTCATTACTGAAAGAGCCCATCGTGTCGCAAGACTTCAATATTCATTCCGAAAATGAGTTATGGTTAATCACCCTACATTCATACACTCGACAATTGATGTATTAATAAGTGTATTCTTGTGTTCACACATTTTTCAAAATAATTAACATCAATTTATGTTACTTGAGCCCAGATTTACATTCCTTACACAAGGCATTAGTTATCATGGATTATATGTAATATGTACTAGCTTTTGTTAGAAGTCCATGTTCAATAATATGTTAACTTCCCAATACACTTGCCAATACACAGTTTTAGGGGTGAAGTGATTGGTCATATATGCCAAAAATTGAGGGTAAACCGGCTTATTGCTTTTGCCCCAAGTGAGTCTTTCTGAACCTATTGACAACCTTGACCACTCTTGCGAATCTAGGACAGATGTATCACAAAATTTTGGTTGAATTTTGAAGGTATCAAGAAGAATTTGGTTTCAGAAAGATGCATCTTTCATCTTCATCGTAGATTCTCAAAGTCCCTTGATTTCTCGATGGATCTTCTTGAATCTAACCACTCACGACGCGACTCTGCACGCGTGGATGGACAATCGACCTAACGACCCGACTATGTCTCATTCGTAAATAAAAGCTTGTATACGTGTTGGATCACTTCAACAATTGTCATTGAAGTACACTTATCGCTTATTTTAAGTTACTCAAGCGTCCCAAATTATAAATTGTGCTTACCTTGCAACTTCTACATGTTCACCATCTTTGCTCCTTTTTTAATACAAAATAAGGAAGGTACCTTTTTTTCATAAATAGAATTAAAAATTGGAAAAACATCGTTTGTACGAGGTTTATGTTGTATTGGACACATAAAACCACCACTTGGACGAGCGGACGTGTAAGAAAAGTGAAAAAGAAATTTAGTGAGAAGAGAAAAAAATAAAGATGGTGGATATGCACAATGAAACTATTACAAGATACCCTCTGGGGCAGGTGGAGTTCTGGCCCCACAATGAGTGGCTTCCGATGACCAATATGTTGAAGGCGTGGTCTCCGAAGGGTCAATAATGTAAAATGGGGCTGATGTGTTTTGTAGATCGTCACGAAGGGTGAACTGCGACAAGACCATAGGAAAATGGGGCGGACTGTAGGTTTGCCGTATCGTATATCGCGATGCTAATATCTTATAGTTCACGGAATGACCCCTCAAGACTCCAATCCAAACCCGTCTTGAACCAGCTTTGAATCACATGCAGGCCAGGAGCGCTCAATTGCCGATCGATTTATATCTCATTGTCAACCGCTCTCTACCCTGTCGCTACCACCGTGCGGGTACGACTGCTGAAGGTTGTGAAACAGTGGTCGTGCGTGTTCGAAAGTGGAATCATTATCGACGAGGGCTAACGACGAAATGAGAAGATCCTACAAGAACAATCATCCATCGGAATGGCGACGAAAACCGCAGTGTATTTACAAGTTCGTGAGTGCCAAGACCTTCAAAATGTTACGGGACAAAAAGAGAGATGCCAGTCACCGGACACGAGAGAACAGAATGTGGGTACGCAGCGCCTACTATACAGCATAGTCGCGAGAAACGTCCGGAATCCCTGAAAGATGGCATCAAATAACATTGTGGCGCCAACTCACCCCTTCAAAGCCACGACCTCGATAAAAAAAATTCAAGATCTTGAGTCGACCAGGTGCCAAATATGCCGAATACCTCGTAAAAGTGACTAATCAGGCCAATCATTCTGATCAAAGAATGTCCAGTGCTGGCTATAATCGTCCTCAAACGTATTCGGCCTACTATGCTTATAGGAAGACGGAATTGTACTACTTCGGAGTACGAGAACCTGTTGTGCATATGGCCAGCATATTGTAACAGTTTAACAGATTGGGCAATTCAAAAAATCAAACTTCAGCAAAATCTGACAGGTTTGCACATTACATATTTTAGATCACACGTGCAAAATTCGGCTGCCAGTTCCACAACCCCTCTCCCTGCATCTAGCATAGTGTGAAATCAAAATGATTCCATTGCGTCTAAGATACACGTGGCAAACCGCCAAAAAGAAAAATCTTCATTGTCGACTGAGCATAACAACTATTTTTCTAGGATCAAAAAAAGAACGTACCCTATAAGTTCAATGAAACATTAAAAAATATGGGTTATTTTTGTGTGTATATTTTTTCAAAATGACATTTAAGAGATTAAGTGTGTTGTTTTGTTTCAACTTTCTGAATAATGCTGTTCTCATTTTGATCGTATGGATATATCAGACTTAAATGCATGCTTTTGCGGATACTTAAGCTATTACTTCCGACATTGGAGCCGTGCAAGACATTTGGCCGTGGACATTCTTTTCGTCGACATTGTGGATAATTGCACGTCACGCCGCTTTGGATCTCTCTGCCTGCAGGCCCCCGGACTGTATTCCTGTGGTCGAGAATTCTGACCAACCTCGAAGGATCTTTCCTGGGACAATTGCTTCGTTAGTGACGGGTGCGAAACTTTATTATCTTAGGTGATTTGACTCGCAACTTATTTACAATACTAGTTCTTCACAAAACTTGTTTGAAGTCAATAGCCCCAGTCTCCGCGGGGAAGCTCCAATCTTTTTCACCGGCCAATTTGAAATCAACCTTCTGGCCGCGAACTTCCACAGAAGATTTTTCTTAGCCCAAACATGTTCTAGTGAAGAACTATATGTCAGATCATGCGACAAAGCCTTTTTACACAGAGACCATACCTCGATCTAGGTCTACATAAAAAGAAATGTTGCCTCATCAGAAAAAGAACGAATCACGCCTCAACTTGAGTGATAAATATAAAATAAAAAAATAAAAAAAGATTATTATTTTTCATTTCATTATGAGTCTACAAGAAGTTTCAATGATTTTGTAGCTTGAACAATAATGTCTGAAGAATCAAATAAAAATAAAATAAAATTTTTATTGATTATCTATGAGTTTAATGAGCATGACATGACATGCCACTTAAAAACTAAAAAATGCGCCCTCATCAAATTTAAGAATTATGAAATCGTAAATTAATGGACAAAATTCTATTTGTTTATGTTGTAAAAAGTAAAATTTTAGTTTCAAATTTTTTTTCAATATGGAGGAATTTCAAAGCTTTTATTCATGTTGACAAAAACATAAGAAGGAAGAAATAATGCAAACATTTATATAAATGATAGAACGTTTGTGATGTCTCATAAAAATAACAGTGCTATGGTTATGAATTCTGTATAAATGATGAAATTGAAAACAATTATCGATTTGCTTTTGTATTTCATTCCTTTGAGGAAATTTTAAACCCAGATGAAAACTATTATGAGGATGGTTTAAGAATTTGAATATCCACAAACATGTAATTTAATTCTATTTCAAGTTTTTGAGACCCTAAAATATGCCATTCATGGGAAGATTCATACTAAAACATCTTGTTTGAAGAGGTTTTTTAATTAATTAATGATATGAAAACTTATAATTAATTAATTTCAAAAGAATCTCACAATATGATGTTCGAGTATTACATTTTTTCACGAAGAACATTAAATTTGGTCTTAACAACGTAAATTTAAAATTCCACCACATGTTTGGGGATATTAAAATTCTTAAACCATCCTTACAAAAGTTTCAACACGGGTTGAATTTTTTTTTAAAAGGAATTAAATACAGATAAATATTTCTAGAATATTTAAATTTCATCATTCATCCGGAATCAATAACCATAAAAACGGTATTTTATGAAACATATTAAGAATTCTATCCTTAAGATAATTGTTTGCATTATTTCTTTCTTTTCATGTCTTTATAAACATTAAAAAAATCTTTGAATTGCTTCCATGTTGAAAACAAAGTTAAAAGATAAACATTACTCTTTAAAACATGAAAATATATAATTCTGTTAATTAATTCACCATTTCATTATTTCGTGACTTTAATGAACGCGCAACAAATTTATTTTAAGTGAATTTTTATTTCACGATTTTTCCAATACTTTTTATTCGTAGAAGAAGTGTGAAAAAACATAGTGCTTTTATTTGATTCTTTGTACACTATCATTCAAGCTAAATATCATTGAAACTTCCCCTAGAATTATCATGAAATGAAAAATATTTTTCTTTTTTTTGATTTATTTATTTTTTTATTTATCACTGAAACTGATGCGTGATTATTTTCTTTCTGATGAGGCAAAATGTCTTGTTAGATCGACCTAGATTTAGGTATGGTGTCTGCAAAAAGTTTTTGTCGCATGATTTAGACATATAATTCTCCGGTATAACACGTTCGGACTAGGAAAGATCTTCTGTCTAAGTTCGAGGCCAGAAGAACGATTTCAAATTGGTCTGTAAAAAATATCGGAGCGACCCCGCGGAGACCGGGGCTACTTACTGTAAATAAGTTTTGTCAGGAACCAGTATTGTTAGTAAGTTGCGAGTCGAATCACCTAAGACAATAAAGTTTCGCACTCGTAGCTAAAGAAGTTATTGACCCTACTTTCCTCGGCATCTTCTTTGCCCGTTGCAAGTGCTTTTTGCGGGAAAACTTCTCCGTGCGGCTCTCCCCCCGCGACAACTTTCAACGCGCTGCACATAATCGCCTTCCAGCGCTGCCCTGAAACTTCGTGTGCTCTTCAGAGAGTTGCCCATTGAATTGTCGAGCCGCACGAGCCGCACGATCCGCGTGAGCCGCTTTCAGGCCCATGGTCGAGAAACCACGGAACCTAGTGCAGCACTGAAATCTCCGGTTCAGAAAGCACAGACGTGCGCGGGTCGCACCAAGGCGTTGAGCGAACGAGCAGCCGTTTGGGCGGAAGAGCAATCGTGCCGAGCCGTTGTGCGTCGGCCTCGTCGTCTTCAGCGGAGTCGTGTTGACGGTTCCCTAGCTCGTTCTGTTGCCCCACCGTGAGAAGCCACAGTCCTCCTATGGCTGGACCAGCGGCACGGGCAGCAGCAACGGAGGCAGCCCAAGCTGCAGGTCACCCTTCGATACCGCCGCCACATAAGCCTACGCGCGCACCTACTGTCGCAGCATTGCGCGAGGCCAACGAAGCCTCCAGTACCGCCGTCGCCGCCGCCGCAGCAGCAGCAGCAACACCAGCAGGCAGATGTGCTTCCACCGAAGCTTCTGCCGCTAGTGATTCCGCTGATGCAGCAACCTCTGTGGTGGTTGCAGTAGGCCTCAAGCCGCGGTCGTCATGGGCACGCCAGATGGTCATGAAAGCCGCGCGAGGCACCCAGTCCCCCAGTCCACTCCGCTCGTCCCCGTCTTCTTCGTCTGCCTCCTCCTCTGGTGTTCCCCGTTCCCC
>SZWC01003151.1:169222-186375 GCA_023375785.1 Penium margaritaceum | reverse complement strand
CCCCCCCAAAGGTTAGAGTGTATCGGTGAAGTGTATCTGGTCAGTGTATCCTGATTATGTGGTTGAAGAAAAAAAACACTAATATACTGGGAGATAATCTCTTGCCAAAGACTCGCAAACCGTCGATGTAGGGTTACGGACGATCACGATGGAACAAGCGGGATTTTGTAAACGGGCACGATTAAAGATTCTCGCGTGCTGACCGCCAATTGTTGACAATAGATGGTTTCGAGAGAGTTTTCTGATAGTGAAACAAGACAACGTCGAATTGGTCACCGTGTCGTTCCCTCCTCCCTCCACCGTCGTAATGTATTTGAGGTAAACAACGGGGCATGCATCGTACAACGTACAAGATTATACACTTGTGTACTTTTGTGAATGGTTTGAATGTAGGCTCGGAACCCCCCCCCCCCCCTCCCCTCCCACGATAGAAGGGAACCTGCTGGCCCCTGCTACCGCGGAGCCCAGCAGGAGCCTGGACAATCAAAGAAATAAAGTCCAAACCCCTTGAATGTGACTTTGGGAGAGTTCTGGTTCGTTTTTGTTTTGGGTCCAGGAATAGGCACTGTCACGCCTTGCAGTTCTAACACGTTTCATGTACAAGTAGAAATGTACGTTGTTTATTGTGAACTGTGAGTGGAGTTGTAAAGCACTTAACCATGGATTTTATTATGTGTTTTTTTTTTTTTGGCAAACCTTCTACGAAGTTTAGTGTCTTCAAGCATTCCAATGCATTTGTATGTCCATGAACAGACGTCGTACATTAAGTTGTGTTGCATTTTCCACGAAGGTACCATGAAACTTCTAAAGGCATGCATTTAGCATGTACACTTTATGACGAGTGTATTTTTTAGGGGTGATTAACCATAAGTGGAAACAATGTTCTAATTTTTGTGAAGATAATGATTCAGACTTCATTCGAGATAACTAACTTCATCCTCCCATATGCTCATACCCAGACTCCTATTATTTGTTTTCAGCAAGTGACACACTACCGCTAAAGAGTCCATCAGTGCAATGAAGTAAAGCAGCCAAGGTTGAAAATACTTGGCCCGTCACCACACAGCCACAAATGGGATTTCCATGTGCCGCAGTCGTCATTGTTTTAAGGAAGCTGAATGTCAGATTTAGACCAGAGCAATCAGAGAATATGACCTCATACTGTAAATCTAGATCATTGGCAGCTTTTCACATCTCACCTCAACCACGCACATGGAACCTCATGTGAAGTCAGAAATTTACCCGGTCTTCAGCCAACATCCTTCGTGGCTGCTGGCTGAAGACCACTGCTAAAACGGCTGTGATGTGTGCTGAAAACTTTCTGATCATGTATTGGAAAGTCTCCCTGGATCGGGTCCCTAGTCCGCACGCGATTCTTGACATGTTTTAACGCATGCAGTTTCATTGTTTACATGTTTTGTGTCTGGGGAAACGATTTCATGTCTTGTGGAAAAGTTGTCATGTTGATTGCATTGTTGCAGAAGCTGAGTATATGGCTCAGGTGATGCTGTATGTGAAGGCATCTGGCTTGCACGCTTGTTGCAAGAGTTATTTTTGTCTGTGCAGGCTGTTCCTCGCTACGAAAGCTCTGCAGAATGTTGTATCAGAGCCAATGATGGTTTGGTGTGTCAATGGAAAAGTAAAATACTGTCACTTTACATGGAGAGAGGTGGAAGCGGAGTCTGTGGCTGTGTGTCCTTTTAATCGGGCTGCTCAGCTGGAATGTTTCCTCCCCAAAGCCCTACCATGATCCGCACTCCACTTTCAGCTGCAGTACAGTGGCTGCATGCATGTCTGCTACAACCATGTCCAAGGGGGTAGATCAATCCTTTTGTACATACTATTTTCTCTGCATGTGTCCATGAGTACACAGGGCTTGCTAGCCTAGTGAGTGGAGGAAGAACATGCTTTCTGGAGGCGACACCAGTAATAAGCCTGTCTATCCCACTGTGCCCCCTCGGTTTTTTTAACTTGTTCTCATGTCTCATCTCTGCCCTCCTGTTCACATGGACTGGCCTCAGCATCTTGCCAGTGTTTGAATAATGAAGGATGGATAGTAGGTTGGCTTCATGAGACCCTCTCGAGGCCCCCTACATGCACTCCTCCAGGTACTGAGCAGTCCACCTTTTCAAGAAGACACTTGTTCCCGAGGGGCATCTCAAGTAGACTGTAGCTTGAAGGGTCACCAGGATATCTGCAAGTACCAAAGGGGGAGAATACCTCAAGTACCAGAAACAGAAACATTTGTTAGACTGGACCCGCAAGCATTATCTCTTGGCCACCTTCATCATGGCCCACTCGGGAAGTGTGTTTGCAGAGAGATGTGTCATCTTGGAAGTTGATCCCTGATGTACTCCTTCCCCTCCAGCACTGTTCACCAGCTTGGAGTTACTGGAGTTGAGCCAGGTGAGAAGCATTGGCACTAGGGGACCCCCCTGTTGCACCAGTAACTCTTTCATACAGAATGGCCACCGAACCCAAATGGTGTTACCTGCATGGAGTCTTCTTTGAATTGCCATAGAAACAGGATCCACTATTTCACGATGCTGTCTCTCAACACCTCAGAGACTTTTGTCGGCTCCCAATTGTTGAAAGTGTTACAGATGCCAAGGCAGAGAAAATGCAATGAAGGATGCTCATTGACGATCACCCTGACTTCCATGAGAAGTAGCAAAGCACCATCTCATACTCTTGTAAAAAATGACAGCAGCAGACCTCTCACCTTGTCCTTTCCTGCTTGTATAGGAAACCATGTTGCCTTTGAATTTCTACTTTTTGGTTCGAAGTCCATTTTTCTAAGTCGATCAAAGTTGACCTAGCACCGACTCTGACTTTAGCCCTCCAATTTCCTGGAATCCATCCAGGCCTAGGTTGTGGTAGGGAAGCTTGTCCCAGGGAAAGAGAGAGAGAGAGAGAGAGAGAGAGAGAGAGAGAGAGAGAGAGAGAGAGAGAGAGAGAGAGAGAGAGAGAGAGAGAAAGGCTCGGCGATGAGGATCAGATTCTGATCACACCCCGGCCCTGAGCAAATTTCTGGTATGCATGGAACGGCCGCGAGTGATTCACCTGACTTAGAGGGACAGCTGTAATCATGAATCCCTCTAGTATTTTATTTCCGATCGTTGGTCCCCGTATGGTTCATTCCATCAACCTATCAATGGCATGAGACCAAGCACCAAAAACATATGTCATACTTTTCAAATGTTGTGTGGATGCATTCCAATCATGCCAAAAATGAGGTGTAGCACCATCTATGCTATAAAGATGAGTAAAATGAATCCAACAACTGATTTGTTGGAACAAAACCAATGTTCAACAAATATGATAGAGGAAACCTCTCTTGTTACCACCAAGTGCCTCTTAACGACAAGAGAGGTTTCAATAAATTTGATTTTCATCCTCGGATGAAGATCACATTTGTCTAGGCTGTAATCAAATCATGCTTCATTGACCTGGAAGGTCATAACAAAGTGACTGAACTCCCTTGGTCTTTAGGATGGTTCAATTAATGTGCATCACCGAATGTAAGTACAATCTGGTTTTGGGTGGTGGTGCGGTGGTATTCACAATGGTGATTGTTTGCCAGATGTTTTAGAGGAGGAAAATACCCTCTACAACTGCCTAGGGTAAAGCGTATGGAAATACTGTAGCGAGTGGAAGTACCGAATGTACACAATAGACGACAATCAACCAACACAAATTGTTGCAACTTGGAAAACACAGCCGACGAGACGTTTTCAAAAAAAGATGGTGTGTTTTCCTATCTATCAAAATCAACACAAATTCCTAAAAAGTTTCTTCAAGAAGGAAAATCCATTGACGATTTCCTCAATGGATTCCTAGGATGCAATTACATGAAATAAGAAAGAGCTAGGAACCACTCATACTGAGAACAACGGATATGATTGAGAAGTGTTCAATTACAACTACGTGGCATTGACACCCGAAAGGTGCCCTTCCAACCTGTATCACATGGATTTTGACCATGGGAAACCTGTTCGGTGAATATCATATCATAAATACATTATTCTTGGATGCGATCCATGGTTTTTGAGATTGGTTATCTTAGCTAACCTAGTGAAGAGCAATATCATTTGACAGGCATGCAAGCGGCAGCCTACGATACTGATGCACGACAGAAATGAGGGGATGATGGCTGAATTGAAGATCATATAGGTCAAATCATCGTTGTTTCTGATGACAGAATTCGAAGGCAAATACATGTGCCAGACGACCTATACCGCCTTCTTCGAAGATGAGTGCAATCACTGAAGGAGAACAATTGTTCTTAACAACCTTATCTTAGGACCTTGGTGCCTTCCAACTCTAAGATCAATCAAGCATGCGAGTTGCATGGGATTTCTGGAGCTTGCTTGTGTTCAGGCAGCCAAGATACAGGTGCTAAAAGAGGCCTGGTAGACCTATGCATGGTCATGAACACGTGGTTCCAAACTGATGGGACTGATATCCTGATTGTGGATTGCACAGACAGAATGTTGCGAGGAGTTAACACCTTGGCAACAGCCCCTCGGAAGAGATCACGTAAAAAAAGTTAGGAAGTGTTATGTGGACCTGGATAATATTTTGGGAACGCCTGGTTAATTGGTCACATGGACGCTCCATGCAAAGGGGGAGGACGCACCACCATAATAGCTTGCTGAACACGTATCACCTGGAATGTGGAAAATTTCATTGTATGTACCCTCTTCCAAACTGGTAAGACATTGTTGAAAATGCACGTCTTAAAAGGTATTGACCATGACACTCATTTATACGTGTGGTGCGCCTTTGGTAAAGGCTCAACACTTGTAAAGAACGTACAAAGATGGTACGTGTCTCATCTTGATAAGAGCCAAGGGATGACACGATCAACATTGGATGTCGTACGTGAATGTCCATAGTCACAAAACCACACATGTTTGTGGTTCATTGTACGTGAAAACGACACAACCATGTTGTTGATGACAAGAGCTCACACATGCGATCTTATTTACACTTCTTATTCTATGGCTTGCATAATGAAGTACGCAATGATCAATCCTCCGTGAGCGAAGAAAAATCGAGATAGTTCAAAGACGGAGGAATTTAGAATACATAAAAAAAAATTCAATATTGAAATTGGCAAGTAACTGTAATTCTCGGGTTTTGGGGGCTTGAGGAGTCGAAGCCCAGCAAATATATGTGCACTAGAGTCTCGTTCAACTCTACCAGGAAAATATCCCCTGGCTAGATTCTAGGTGAAGGAGTGTCGCGATGGAGAATCAATCGCGTCACTCCTCCTTCACTCTTAGCTTGACGCAAGGGTCATGTTCCAGCATGGAAATACTACGTGGAAATATTAGGCTTAGGGTTATGGTTTTACATCCATGCCTTATGACGACCCCACCCGTTTGTGGCACGGTTTGTCTCAGCCAAAATGGCTAAGGCAACCATTTGTGCCTCCTCTTTGGACGATTATTTTGAGGGCCTACATTTTGGTTCCAAAGTTAGATGCATAACAAACCAAGTCCGTGACAAAGTGGCTGGTGGAAAAGGGGTTTGCATAGTGTAAGGGCGAGTAATACGGCGGGACGTCCGTCCCTGTTGCCAAGTAAACAAGAATCCATGGGATCCTTGTGGTGGCAGCTGGCAAGGACATGGATCTGTAGCAAATGGACGTTAAAATGATGTTCCTCAATGAAATCCTTGACAAGAAGATATTCATGGAGATTCCAGAGGGGGTGGAAGCACTGGCGGGCAAGGTGTGCAGGATGAGCAAATCATTGTACCGGCTAAAACAGTCAATGTGATGCTCGTAGCAGCAGGTGGACAGCTATATGGTGCAGCTCGGCTTTGAGCGCTGTGAATCTGATCACAACATCTACGTACGGCACAACAACCAGCTCCATCAGATCATCACTCTCTGTGTTGGTTACCTGATCTTGTGTTCCTCTGACTTGTAGGCCTTACAACAGCTAATGGAGCAGCGGATCAGCAGGTTCCAGGTGTCCAACATGGAGAAGCTGGAGTACTACCTTGGGGTGAGCATCACGCAAAACTGGAGAGCTCACACGCTTGAGCTAGGGCAGGTCAAGCATTTGGCCAAGGTGCTGGAGCAGTACGACATGGAGGACTGTATGCATGTTTGTAGTTTGGTCTCCACATCCTGTGGCCTGAGCACGGAAATGGTCACGAAAATAAGAAGAAGAGCGGGAGGACATGGCAGGGGTGCCATACAAGTCAGCAGTGGGCAGCTTGACTTGACCTAGCCTATGCGGTCGGCCAAGTGAGCAGGTACGTGGCCGATTCCAGGCCACTACATTGGAAGGCGGTCAAGCGTATCCTCCGCTACCTTCAGACGATGCGCCACATTCCCCTGAGGTTTGACGGCAAGGGGACGACTGACCCCTTGCACCTGGTCTGCTACATGGACGCAGACCACGCCGGCAACATGGAAAGGCGGAAGTCCACCTCTGGATATGTGTTCTTCCTTGCAAACACAGAAGTCTCATGGTGCAACAGAAAGCAGAACTGTATTGCCACCTCCACAGTGGAAGTAAAGTATCTTGCGCTGGCCGAGGTGGTCAAAGAGGCGGTATCGCTTAGCAGGTTGCTAGGGGAGCTGGGCAAACTGTGAAAGGAGCTAGCAGTGGTACAAGTGTACACCGGCTTCATCTTGCTGACCAATAATCCGACGCAGCACCAAAGGATGAAGCAAATTCACACAACCTATCACTACAAGCATAACATGGTGGAGAAGGGACAGGTGGTGCTGCAACATTTAAGCGCCGAGCACATAGAAACGGACTGTTCGACCAAGGCACAACCCAAGGACCGGCACGTCATCCATGTGGCCCGCCTGGGCATGAACAGCTACAATGAGCTAGCAGCTGCTTCAGAAGGTGAGCAGGACGCAGCGGGCATGGAATCTGTAAGGGGGAGAATGTTGAGAAGTGCCCCTCCACATGCCTCAAAACAGTTGCAGAACTTAGAAAGCCTCTACAGGTCTCAAGAGTTCTTAAATTCCACTTCTAACATTTGCACGTGAATTAGGAAGTCAAGCTTTATCCGTAGTAATTTAAAGTACTCAATCCCGTTAATGATTAAGGACGTTATGGAGTTTGAATTTTGGCATGGGCTTTGGACATGCTGTGATTGTACAATTTATTACTGGAGCAGTTAGCCAAATCGCTCTCCAGATTGCGCCTCGATGTGAGCGGCAAAATCTGGCACCGGATTCCTCCACAGAATTACAAGCTGTCAGTGGGGACTTGGCAAAATTTAGGTTTCGGACCGCTGAATCAGTAGTATAGTTTGTTACTCAGGGACGGTCAGAATCTGGCTGAAAGTCCGCGGACAGGTTTTTTACCCTGTCAAACCGAAGCACCAGCTTTGATAATCTTTAAACTCAGGCACCCCTTAAGGGTGCCTAAGGCAGCGCAGAAGGTAATTGGAGTTCCTACGCCTTGAGAAAGGCGCTTAGCCATCTCAATCAGCACACGTGGCTTTGCCCCAATGCCAGTCATCAATCAATCAATCAATCAGTCCAACTCCTCTTGTATTCATCAGCATCTGAAGCTGGAAAACATGAACCGCACGTGTCTATCTCCCTCCTCGCGGTGACCTACACCCAAGCCAGTAACAGATTTCTCATGATGCGTTTGCTCCCGTATGTCCCTTGCCGCATCTCTCTCCTTTACTCAAATTTTACACGTGGTCCACCCCTGTGCTCAGTTCATTGTCAATCAGGAATTTGCGGTTCAAAACATCATGTCATCTTGGCACTCAGACTTGCATGTACTATTGCCCCGCTTCATGGCAACCTGCACCCATGCCTTCCTCATCATCAATTTACACATGTTCTTCATCCCTGCACCCAACTCATCTTCAATCAACCCATCATCAATATCAACATGACCCGCACTCAGTGAAAGAAGTAAATTCTTCAAGTCGCCAAGTGCTGGGGCATCGGACACTGCCCGTCTCCCTGCTTGGCGTGCTCAAGCAAATGGATGCAAAACTTCTTCTTGGGAATCACTTTGCTTCCACCATCTCACACAGACACAGAAGACATGTAGTGGCAAGGCCTCCTTCTATGAGTGGCATAGTTGCAGCGTCTTCCAAAACAGCACATTATCTACACCTTGTCCTCGTGTAAGCAAGCACCTCCAGCAAGCACACAACGTCATCATGGAATTTCCATCTTGCACACCAGTATCATCTCAGAAACATCATTGGTTTGAATCAGCAGGATCATCATCCTCCACCTAGCACCCCAGCACCTCAGAAGACGCTCTAACCACGGCCATCTTCACTTGGAAATCACTGCCAAGACTAAATCTTGGCAAGCCCATGGGTGGCCAAGATAACCCGGCTGATGGCCTAAGAATGGCCGACCCTCCCTTCACCTTGCTCGACGCCGCCATGGGCTACATGATGGCGGTGAGCACTGTGGATGGGGCAAGGGTGCCCAGTACGCAAAAGGTGTTGTTGCAGCACTAAAGTAGGTGCAGTCATCAATGGCTGCTAGAGGATGGTGTGCACGCCATGGCGTGTCCGCGGCCAACTGTGGCAAAGGACCGGGTCGTAAGGGTTGGTGCTCCACCGTGTGAGAGGGCCATGGAAAGAGTGAATAGCTTCTCCCTAGCCTTGCTCTGATACCAGTAGCTGATTAGGTTGTGCGAGAGAGAGAGAGAGAGAGAGAGAGAGAGAGAGAGAGAGAGAGAGAGAGAGAGAGAGAGAGAGAGAGGGAGTAAGGGTATGAAAGATTCCATGGACGATGCAAAGTTCACTTGGAGAAGTGGAACCACTGAGTAACAAGGTGTTTGGTGGAGCAAGGCCTTTGAACGGTGAGCGAGCCATACAAGGTATGGCTGCCGGCACCCTTGGGGTTGAGCCAGACCTCTCGGAATGAACCAAGAGCAGCTGCTNAGAGAGAGAGAGAGAGAGAGAGAGAGAGAGAGAGGGAGAGAGAGAGAGAGAGAGAGAGAGAGATAGAGAGAGAGAGAGAGAGAGAGGGAGTAAGGGTATGAAAGATTCCATGGACGATGCAAAGTTCACTTGGAGAAGTGGAACCACTGAGTAACAAGGTGTTTGGTGGAGCAAGGCCTTTGAATGGTGAGCGAGCCCCACCTTGTGCATCATGCACAAGGTGTGGCTGCCGCCATCCTTGGGGTTGAGCCAGACCTCTCGGAATGAACCAAGAGCAGCTGCTGCCAGAAAAATCCGGAAATATGACCCCAGGAGGATCGGCACCCAACTAACTAAAGCAATCCAATCATCCTGAAGTGCATGTGGAAATGCTACCACAGCAATCTTTCTACCACTGTACTCAATATTAGAGGTATCAAAGAGCTGCTGGCTGGCCCATTGGCACATGCCTAGTGCTAATCAAGTGGCGTAGGCAACATTGGTCGAGCCGGTGAGGCCCTGAGAAATCTGAACGCGCCATTGCTTCATAGCGCCAATTGGTTTGCACATCAGCCATGTCGATCTAATCTCCTATGTAAATGTATTTGTCTGGAGACTAGTAGAAAGCGATCAACTAATTGGTAAGTTGGCACTTAAACACCAACGCAAACAAAAACCACAATTTTGGTCGTAACTCCGTACACAAGCATCTGAATGCACAGCCGACTAGGCCATTGGAGGCATGGTCTCAAGACGGATGCAACAACTGCACACCTTCATGGTTCTAGCATCAACCAGTGGATACACAATGCCAAAACATGCGAATCGTGTCCAAGGCAAGTCCACCAAGAAAACTCTAGAAACTACAGAAAAAGGGTAGGGTGGTTGTTCTTGGGTTTGCAAGTTAATAGATTGAGGAGATTAGGAGCTCTCTGAGAGGTCCCCACTAGAGACTCACGCCATGGATGTGGAACTTGCACTTAGAAACAGGATAAAAATGTCTTGGTAGAGGGTTTGGGTTGATAGGTCGCAAACCTAGTGGTGGGGACGGCGTGGACGGGAGGTCGAAGGTAAGAAACACCTGTCAGTTGATCTTGCGCTCTTGCTCCTCGTAAAAAAGAGCAATATTGTCTCATCAACGTGCATGCAAAACCACCACAGGATGTCGGTGACATCGCTGGGTGAAGGAGCATCCCACATTGTCCAATCTGGCTCCAACTCTGCTGCCTCACCTGCTGCCTCCAAAGCAGCAGTGTGAGGCGAGTCTGACTTGTCATGAGGAGGACCATCAAGCGGTGGAAATTCCAGTGTGGCTACGTGCAGATCTGTTGCTGTTGGTGAAAATGTGCCCGTGGCAGCCGCTGTAGCGGTGGGTGGAGGCAGAGAACATGTCGCGTAGTCAACTGCCACTGCGGCGGCTGCCATTGCACATCGTTACATGTGGTAATGCAGTGGCAGGAGAGCCACGAGCAAGGAGGGGACTGGTTGCGAGCCAAGAGAAGACTGATGTAGCAGCAACAAGAGAGGCGAGAGTCATGGGAGCAGGATTGGAAGAAAGCCACTGCTTGGAGAGAGTCACCATCTGGAGCCGAAAGAGCTGCAAGCAAGAGACTGTAGCTGCAGCAGCAGCCGTGGGTGCGGAGGTCATTGCAGCAGGTGTAGTAGCGGCAGATGCCGCAACAAGCAAAGAGAGCTACCAGCTGGAGCCAAGTGTGATGCACACAGGAGATGGCAACTTCTGTAGTAGCCTCAGGTGTAGAATTTCCTATAGTAGGTGTGATGGCAACAGATGTCGCCACTAGCAGAGAGGGCCACCAGCTACAAGCAAGAGAGCAGCCGTGCGGCAGCGGCAAATGCTGCCATGTGCAGAGAAAACCACAAGCTGAGGTCAAGGGAGTGACGGAGAGTACCGTGAGCTGGAAGAGAGGGTCATGGATGACAAGACTGTAGCTGTAGTAGCAGCCAAAAGAGAATAAGCAATAACAACAAGCATGAATGTAGCAGATGTTCCTGCACGCCAGAAAGAGTTGCAAGCACAAGCCGAGAGCCTGAGGGGGTGCCGCGGCTCTTGAAAATTGTACCACTGGTGCTGAGTAGATGGCGGCGTGTAGATGGACGCTGGCACACTTTAAACGGCAAGAGAATAAGTCGCGGGAGGTGAGCCGTCTGTGGCTGATCCAAACGACGGGTGGGCCCATGATGGGTCCACGGATTGCATGAAAGGAGGAGATTTCCCTCACTGCTCTGACGCCAGTAGTTCTTGTATTTTCAATTTAAGAGAGTGAGGAGAGTAGGAGCCCTTCTTGTATTTTCATGGGGAGGTCCCCACTATGCACACACGCCATTTATGTGGAACTTGCACTTAGATCCGACACAAAAATGTTGAAGGTTGAGGCAAGCATCGAAGCACCGGTGATTGTGCATCACACTCGTGGCATCACACAAGTGAGTCCACGCCACCACCTGAAAGTTGAACCCTTCCTTTTGACAATAAATGGAGGAAAGCTACTCATCAATGTACAGCCAACGGCTTACATGCTGGCTCCTTAAGGATTAGCACCCGGGAAATATAATAGCTCTCCCAAAACCCACATGCAAGCATGGAGACAGACCACGGCATCCTAAAGTGTCTGAGTTCAAGACTCCTCCATATCCAAACAAGATAGTCAGGGATATCGACAAGATGTCACAGGTCACATCCTGGGAGGGTTCAACACTTGCCCAGAGAGTGGTTTCCATGTGACGAGATTCATTTTTGTTCTTGTTCTTTTCCAAGCACAGCCATGTCACTCAGTCCCCTGTACATGTTGTGTTTTGCATGTGCACTGTTTCACTTATTTTTATTGTGACCTCTCGGCTGGTGTACATTCTTGTTGCAACAGACGTGGGTTGTTTGGAAACTAACTGCTGAACCAAAATGTAGGCCCTCAGAATAGTTGTCCAAGGACGAGGCACGAATGGTTGCCTCAGTCATATCGGCTGAGACGAACCACGCCACAAATGGACGGGATCATCATAGGGAATTTTTCGAAACATGCATCCTAACATTCTATCATCCCACGTGGCTGTGATCCTAACGACCAACTAGATGGGAGGAGGAGTGACGCGATGGATCTTCCATCGTGGCACTCCTCTTGCCTTAAATCTGACCAATGGTTATGATGCGGGCTAGTGTTGAAGTAGAATCTAGCACCTAATTATTTTCTGAGCCCCGAGTCCGCAAGACCATGATCTCGAGTCCCTGAAGTACAAGACTAGTTGAAGACTATTTTTATTCCTAAAAATGGTCTGTACGCTACATTCATCCCCATTTGCTTTGAAAACATTCCGTTTTTTCTTTGCTCACAGAGTTTTGATCATCTCATACTTCATGATGCAAATGATGCACACAAGCATGCATAGTTGTGAACTCTTGTCATCCGCAATACTTTTGCATCACGTTCACATACAATGAACCACGTACAACATCCAGTGTTGATTGCATGATCCCTTGGCTCCTGCCAAGATGACTTACGTGCAAACCCTGAATTCTCTTCACAAATATTGATGAATCTTCACCAAATACTTATCAAAGGTTTGTATCAGTACCATGGTTGATGCCTTTTGGGACATACATCGTCAGCAATGTCTTGCCAGTTTGGAAGAGGGTACATAGGACGATTTTTTTGACAATCCTTGTGGTATATTTTCAGCAAGCTGTTGTGGTGACGTCTCCTCCCTCTTTGCAAGGAGGATCCCTGCGACCAATTAACCGGGGGTCCCCACGAAAACTGCCTAGGTCCACACAACACTTCACATATCATTCAGACATGATATCTTCCAAGGGATTGTTGCCAATGTATTACATCCCTGCAACATGGTTTGAACGTGCAATCTAGTATATGGACACCAGTCCTATTGGTTTGCAGTTACGTGTTCATGACCATGTGTAGGTTTATCAGACCTCTTTTAGCACCTGTGGGTTGGTTGGCTGAACTCAACCATGCTCTACCAAGCCCATGTAACTCGCATACCAGCTTTATCTTAGGGTTGGGATGCACCAAGGTCCTAAGACATGGTTGCTGGACACACTTGTTTTTTCCTTTCAAATATTACACTCATTTCTTAAGGGGGCGGAATTAGTCGTCTGGCACATGCTCCAACCTAGATGATCTTAGTTTCAACCATCATCCCCTTATTTGTGTCTGGAATGGGTACCATAGGCTGTCGCTCACGTCCTTGTCAAAAGCACATAGGCTCTAACTAGGTTAGCGAAGATAACCAATCTCAATAATGGTGAATCGCATCCAGGAACAAAGTGTTCACAACATGGTTTTCACCGAACTAGTGTACCATGAACACAATCCATACGGTATTGGGAGGAATCCTTTTCGGTGTCAGTTCCATGTGATTGTGATCAAACACTTCCGAATCACATCTAGTGATCACATAATGACCGGTTCCTGAATCAAACTGTGTTTGTGTAATCACTTCCTTGGGTTCCATTCGGGAACTGGTCCATGGATTGTGTTTTCCAAGTCACAACAATTTGTGTTCCTTCCACATCTTCCATTGTGTACATCCGGTACTATTGCTCAATGTAGTTTTTTTCCATGTGCGTTACCCGAGGCACTTGTACGAGGGATCGACCTCATCAAAGACATCCAACAAACAACCCATTGTGGATACCACTGTAGTGACATACAAAAACATGATGTACTTGCATTCAACGATGTTTATTGATTGAACCATCCCCCAAATCCAATGGAGTTCAGTCGCTTTACCATAACCTTTTGGGTCATCAAAACTTGGTTCAACTACACCGTAGTCACAATGATCTTTCTCAAAGATTTTTTTCATTGCAACAAATCGGATGTTGGCTTTATTTTGTGCATGGATATCACATAGCCGGTGCTACACCATACCTTTGGCATAATTGGAAACTATCTGCACAATGTTTGAAGAGCGTGACGTACACAACTAGTGTACCGTGTCACGGTGTGCTAAACTCTAAGATGTTTCTTGAAAAATCGAAAGAATCAGGTGAAAATGTCAACTCTCAAGGCCTGTCTTAAAGATTCCTTTCAAATCAACATTTGTTTACAATGCATTGATCGTTATTTTATTGCACTGTTGATTATGACTCCTGATGTGGTCTGTCAGACCACCAAGATCTGGTTACAAACACACTGTTAGCATAAAGCAATTGGCTTATAGGTCATATCCACGGTCATAAAATTTGGGCGTGAGACCTAGACTCTGACGTGATCCAACTATGTCATAGTTTGTTTGTAGAAAAATATGAGATTGTCATACTACTCTTGAACTCCAATGGTAGAAAATGAGTATCTTCCGTTTTCTCTTCAATAAAAATTTCATAATAACTGTGGATGACCTCATGTAAGCAACATCAGTTCACGCACTTCTATCTATCAATGTCCATGACGTGTTTACTCAATGGATGATGATAGAGTAAAGGTGTTACCTTCAAATTTGTTCACTTCCAACATTCCGTCGATCTCGTCATACGCAAGAAAGTGACTCTTATAGTCTTTTTCCACCCCACTTTGACATCTTCAATTATTGAGGACCCACAAAAAAGCCTCCGCCCTTCTCTGGCATATTTACAACCCTCACTAGTGGTCATCATTATCTTTTGGACAGGGTTGTCGGAATACTCATGTACCTTTTTTTCTTCGGAACCAGCCGATTATCACGGTTTGTATCCATCACCCACAAAGTGATACGGTGTCAATGGTTTTTTCATTAAGAATTTATTCAAGGGTATCATCCTTGAAACATTCAATCATGGAGCAATGTTTTCTTCGGCCATGACCAATGATGCATAGTGTGTTGGTGACCTCTTGCAACTTGTGCTCAGCCAAGGCTCTTATGAATGTCGTGCAAGTTTTCCATTCATACCATGTACCCAATTTCACGTGACTGAAGTATAATGGAATGAATCACGTACCTTGATCTATTAAAAAGAGAGTCATCTACGACACTTGGTCATGCAGTTTGCCGTCATACAGGTTGTGCATGTTTTGTAACTTGTGCTCAACCGACTGGGGTTCTGTAGCACGTTCCATCTATGGATACGGAGGAGTTCTTCCACCTTTACCATGGTCCAACTTTGATGAAATCATCCTCATCACACATGTGATTCATCCGTTAAACATTTGTTTGTACCTCTTTTGGAAGTATCTTTCCATATTGCTATCAGTAGGGGCAGAAATTTTACCTTCAAATGGTTGTCACTGTCGGTGACGACCGAGATCGCTGTTTTTTTTACGCCATTTGGGCATATATCTAATCACCATAATTGTTTGTGGTTGTTTCTAGACATTCCTTTCAGTTATCTACTTCAAGAATTCAATGGTTTAACAATCCTCTACTTTGTTGAAACGCCTTGCAAATGTCAGATGACGTATTTTTTATGCGTCAAATGACGTGCTTGATGCACTTGCCCGTATAACCACTCCACGCATAGATTGTATGCTTCTATTGGTGCTCTATCGTAAGCTAGCACGACTAGGTAACGTATTGGCTAGTTCTTACTAGTTGATGCAACGGGGTGCAATTGTCACTCATGTTATAGGTAGAATAGGTATCTTATAGCATGTGTTATACCATCAAAATTAGCATGACTGGTCGAACCACAACTCATAGCCATAGTGAGTTTGGCACTTGCATCAGTGGTGCATTCGGCACCCATGACATAAGTGAAACCCGTAGCTATCTCCAATCTTGCAATCGGTGTTGTTTTGTCAAAATTCAAGCACAAGTGACTTACCCAACATCCTTGGTGAAATCGGCATCCACGTGGATACGCTATCCGCATTTTCTTTCGTCATATCTCTGTCGACCAGGAGTAGTGCAATTATCACTAGCATCACAAATGCCTTCGGAATGCATGACGATAAGTGCAACTGGCACTTTTCTTAGTGGTGTGTTTGACACCCAAAAAAAATCTACAACCAGGAAATGTGACGTTTCCAGTAGTGCAATGAGCAATTACGTCGATGACGTGGCCGACGTCCGTATAAACATGCAATTGATACTCCTTTTGTACAGCCCATACATTTTGTATTGTTGTGGTAAGTAGATGAGTGGTCGCAACACGCCCGATACTTTTGTTATTTTTTATCAAGAATTTGTCTCGATGCACATCATAATCGTGATTTTATAGCCTGGTAAACGCTACAGCCGTCTTTTGTGCAAAGAAATTTGTTCAGCGCATGTACGACATGCATTGGGCCATGTCGTGGTTTTTTCACGGTCAACCCCTTCAGGTTTTCTCACGAACTACTCCAAAGTTTGAGATTAATCCACAAGAGTTTAGGCACTGTCGGTGCTAATTTTCTTGCATTGAATCATTTTCAAGTGAGTTTTGTTCAGGAAACGGAAAAGTGTCGGTTTTCCTCTTTTTTGTGGGTTGGAACAGACAATACAAAGAAAATCAGGACTCCTAATTTCTCTTAAGAGCTCAACCAGAGCTTTTACATTTTTGCATTCAAATCCATGGCCAACTTGACCACACACTCAGATTTTCCCACAAAAGTTGTCACCATTTTAAACGTTCTTGAAGATACAGTTATAATAGAATACCTCAACTTGAGAATTCCTTAAAATAATGAACTTAATTCAGGCACATAGAGTGCACCCTGTTTTCTTTTTCCATATGATGCTTGGAACCTTCCAAATTCCAACTGGTGGTGTGGCTGGAAAACTGCCATTCTTCCCTTTATCCCATGAATAGGGGAAAAACAAAGAGAACTTCTTAATTTTATAGCTCAGAACGAGCTCCATGATGATTTTTTCAATGGTCAAAATCGGGTTCAAACGAAGATGTTATCTCAATTTCCATGGGCCAGCCGTGAGGCCTGGGGAAAACAAATGTACTTGGCCACGGGGGTCAAACACTCCACCTCTCGGTCCCTAACAAGGGCATGAACCATTTACACCACTCGCGCATTCTTTGTCGCATCCAAAGTCGGTCTTATCTCCTGTTGGACTTGTCTGGCGGGCCACCACCTCCGCCAAACCTGGAAGGAGGGAGGAAACTTCCTTCTCTCCTCTCCGTCTATTGCCTGCCGGCCTAGAGGTGGAAGGTGCTCCCCTCCACGATTCTGTGGCATAGAGGATGCCATGGGGAGGAGGGGGGGAGTTGGGGGAATCTCCCCTCATGCTTCGCTTGGCGCCGTCCATGCCATGGACAAGGAAAAGGGGGATTTTCCCTCACCTGCCCCCCTTGGCACCGTTAGCATCATGAATGGAGGGGGGAAGGG
>SZWC01003151.1:119412-168901 GCA_023375785.1 Penium margaritaceum | reverse complement strand
GGGGGGGGGGGGAGAGGGACTACCGTCCCTCTCCTCCCCTTCGGCACCATTGGTGCCATGCTTAAGGGGGGAGGGAGGGATTCTTTCCCTCTCCTCCCCTTCGGCACTTTTGGCAATGTAGGAGTCGGGGAGGGAGGAGGAGTGGAGGGGGAGGAGAAGGAGTCCATCCCTCTCCTCCCCGTCGGCCCCTTCATGAGGGGGCATGGAGGTTGTGGAGAGGCACTCCCCTCGCCTCTCCCCTTGAAGAGCTCGATGCTCGACGCTTGATGCTCGACACTCGATGCTCGAGGCTTGTTCCCACGACGCCAGTCGCCCGGCGTTTGGTGACTCCCTCCCACACCCTTGTTTTTTTCCTCTTGAGTCGGACATTCGGAGCTCTTGGCTTGTCCAAGTTCTTGGCTCTCACTCATCACCTCTTCTATCATTCAGAAAAAATCTGGATTAACGGTCCAAACACTTTTTTCTTGCTGTAAACTACGTTGAAAGCTGACGATGTCGGTCAATGTCAAGATTCGACGTCCCAGTACTTCCGACACCCACATTTTTTTCCTTGCAAAATCTCTGGCTCTGATGCCATTGTGGTAGCCATTGGCTGTTTTGCAACTAACTGCAAAACCAAAACTTAGAACAATCGTCCAAAGATGAGGCACAAACCGCGCCACAAACGGACGGGGTCATCATAGGGCATTTTTTTGAACATGCATCCTAAAACCCTATTGTTCCACATGGCACAGCCACATGGAAACAGGACCCTAGCGGCCAACTAGAGGAGAGGAGGATTGACACGATGGATCTTCCATCGTGACACTCTTCTTGCCTTAAATCCAACCGATGGTTAATATGCGGGCTAGAGTCAAACTAGACTCTAGCCCTTATTTATTTTCAGGCCTCGATTCTGCACGACCATGATCTTGAGTTCTGAACGTGCTAGAAACATATTTGAAGACCATTTTTACTCCTCAAAATGGTCCGTACGCTATACTTCCATGGACAATGGACACGGAAGACGTTGACGACGGCGGCCGCTGAGCAATGGAGGGGTCACCGTACCATCATGAGAGACATTGCTCCCATCTTGTTGTGTAGAGTCTCCCACTTGGTAGTAGTGCGCGACCAAGTCTATCAATATTAGCCACCGACACTCATGTTACCAACTATCATAGTCAGTTGTTCAGAGTAGCATAGAATTTTCCTAGGTTTAGGGAGCCATACCTTTTCTTTGTGAGTTTTTTAGCTGATTCTGACTGCACGATAGTTACGTCCCTGAAGTACACGAGTCCCTGAACTCTGCAATTGGGCATTTCTTTCATTACATTCGTAGCGCACCGCATTTCGAATTCAGTATTTTTACGTCGTTTGGCCGAGGGAATTTTGGCCAACTTCCCCAACCTCTGGTGTTCTGTTCCAAAGGTCTCTGACAAGTTTGACCACCTTCCAGAAAGGTCGACAGAAGTGTTGCGGACTATATCGACGTTTCGATATTGTTCGGTTGACTTCTCGAGGGTGCTAGAACTTTATAGAGAAGTGCCTCGATATTCTCAAAGCCCTCTGACTTATGCCAGATTTGGTGCCTTCTGTGCTCTAGCAGGGCTCATTGACAAAACCCCACAAGCTATAGATTAATGGAGTCCTCAGATTTTCTAGAAGACTAAGTAACAAGCCTCAGAAAGGTGAAGGCCTTGGTTAGTGGAGAAGGGGTCTCATACCACACCTCATTCTTGTTAAGTCAGCTATTACTCACTTTCAGTTGCAGTTCTTCCACTAAATCTTGAGTGCAAGTTTTCCCTCTCATAGTTGAGCAGCAAACGCTGCTCAGCTACTAAGTCTGGACACAACAAGCCACACACATAATCCAAGTGCGTGAGGTGACAGAAAATACTCGTGTCCAGACTAGCACAATATCATTTCCATTTTGGTATTAGAGTCATCGCATAGGAGATGTAACAGATAGAGCAACAACAACGGCGTACAGGTGCCAGTCAATTTTAGCGGACCTCCATATGCACCAGTGCAGGGAGAATTTTGCCAGATGTTTTTTGGCGGGATTTGCCTCGCCTGGTGGCTGCTTGAAAATGCTCTCGATGCGAGGGAAATGCTATTGATTTTTTTTTTGCAGCAGCAGAGATACCACGATGGTGGTAGTGTAGGCGGTCACACGAATGATGCACATTGTAGACACTGCCAACGGTAGAGCTGACGCATGTGGCAACAACATCGCCACAAACCAAAGAAGTGGCCCCGCTACTTCCCCATTTTTTTGTTTAACCTCCTTGCCAGGTGCAGCCACATCAGCAGCTGTAGAATTGGCAGTGCCACATTGGGAAACCAACAAGCCGAGGAGCAACAGCAGCCAGGCAATGGCTGCAGTGCGTAGAATGAGCAACAACAGTAGCAGGAATAGTAGTAGCAGCTTCAGCAACCACAGTAGCAGATTGTAGCAATCGGAGTAGCAGCACATAGCAGCAGTGATAACAGCAGCATTGCAAGGCAGTCACAGCAGATTTGTAGTGACTGCAAAAACAATCGCAGTAGTAAAAGCACCTTCACATGTACTGCGGAAGCTGCAGAAAAGTTACGTATGCTTTGGCATAGCTCTGACAGGCTGCCGGCCACTAACCCATTGCAAGACAAAAATTGGGCATAACATTCCATTCCTGGAAAGGTGTGTACATGGTAACAGGTGGAGTGTCTAAAAAGAACCACGAAAAGGTTCATTTTCCTCCTCCTGTCAAGTCCTCAAGAAGTGCGGTCTGTCAAAGTTCTCTTACAAATTTCACGGTCCCTCGGTAGCAGGCACTTTTTAAGAGGCAGCATCCACAGCCCACTACAATGGCCGGACCTGGTACCGCTGGTGAGATATAGTCCACCTCTGCTAGTGCAACGCTGCCATCTGATCCCGTTGCTATTCTCTAGCAGCATATTGATGACTTGCCCAAACCCCTGGTCACATTAGAGTCTTCTCAGACGGCCAAAACCATTTAGAAACTTCTCTGTGACCATCCTGGTCCCATTGTCTTTGCTGTAGTCCAGACAATAGCTCAGTAGCACCAGCAGCAGTAGCAGCATTAGTCTCTTGCCAATGTCCTAGGGTCTGTAGGCAGTGCAGCCATTATTCAACATATGCAAAATGATTTTGAGACACCACCATCCCACCTTGATTTGGGGCACTTTGCGTCTTGGAAGATGTTTTGCCTGTGGGCTGAAGGTGATGGGTTGTGGTCCTACTACACGTTGAAGTATGACTTCTCCATCCCCGAGTAGTTATTCAACAAGCAACGTTCAGCTAGGGCCCTCATCTTCACCGTACCAGAGGGTGATTGCACTGTCCTCAAGCATTTCATCGGCGATCCTACCGCCGGAACCGACCCTCAATAGTTATGATGGGGTCCCTGAATCATCCCATGCCTTGTGTTGGGCCTCATGGTGCATGGATTCCTTATCCGACGTGGTCACCTCCACCGTCACAGCTCACCTAAAACCTTTGTACCTCCCTCCAACATGGCAATTTTGTAGTACCTCTCAAATCCTAGGCCCTCTGCTAACAAGCCCCAGCTAGAGCAGTTCATTGTGCACTACCTCGACATCCCTCGTCGTCAACCCCAGGGACGAATGAGTTGGATGTCTTCTATTTAGGAGGTCATGATTTTTTTTTAAACCAAAACCACTCTCCATGATGATGTCCCTGGAGATGGTCGGTTGGGTTTCTACCGCTGTCTTAGATGATATTGCTTGGCTTGACGATTTGTAGGCACACTTTGTATCACAGTCTCATGCGTAGCACTCGTTGCCCGTGTCAATTCAGATAGATCAATGCAATGTTAACACCTCTGTTTACGACCCTCATGGAACCTGGATCTTTTAATCCGGTGTCATATGATTTCTTGTCATCTTGCGTCCTGTATGCTTTGCCTGGTGGGCGATCTCCAGAGTGTTCCGACTCGGTCCGGTCAAATGCTTCCATTTTTTAGTGTTAGTGTCGTCTGCTTTCAAGGTCCATCTGACACGGTCTTCGTCAATGATGTGTTGTATAAACCTGGTCTTGATCTCAGCCTTCTGTCCGTCACTGCTGTCAATCACATAAGCATGGATGTTTTGCACTCCCCCAATGTTGGCACAGTCACTCTTTGTCCATCTGCTTGGGTGATGTTGCATGCACAGTTCTGTGATAATCTAAGGTATGTCACTTGCTTGCCTTTAACAACCTCATCCCTGTCTTTGAATGGGGTGCATCTCATGGTAATGAGCACTCTGTCCCCGCAGCATACTCGCCTCCTACACCATTGCATGTTCCACATACACAGCTCTTCTGTTCAAAGCATGCTCCGCACGCAGCCTGCCCTTGGACTTGACCCAGCCACATTTCAGGTACCTCACAAAAATAAATCCATCTACTACGCTTAGGACAAGATGCACAGGTCCTCTTATCATGTTTCCTCTTCCCAAGCCTCCAACTGGCTTGAGCTGGTCCATTCTGATCTCGTAGGTTCCTTCCCTGCCGGGTCTGTTGCGGAGCGTGGTTTTTATGTGCTCACCCTCACATATGACTATTCTCATTTTTGGTGGGTTTCGGCCTTTCGCAGAAGAGCGATGCAGTTGCTGCAATTCATGATTGGCTCCTTGCCGTAGAGTGCGAGTGTGATCATTCCCTTTGCCGCTTCCATTTTGACCCGGTGAGAAAGATGATTTTCCTAGGAGCCGAGGTGTTAGACATGAAACCTTTGCGCCCTACACCATGAAGGAGAACAGTGTTTCTGAGCACTGGAACCACGCAATGGCTGATACAGTCCGTACTATGCCCACCGAGTCTGGTCTGTCTGAGGTCTTCTTTTTTAAACCATGTCGTACATGACCAGGATTTGGAATAGAGTTCTCCACGGTCTCTCGCCCTGTCCTCTCACCCCCTACCAGTATTGGTGTGGATAGCATATAGATCTTTGTCCTATACACATTTGGGGTTGTGTCGCCAGTGTCTAGCTCCTGGAGGACTAGCGAGACAACAAAATTGTTCCCCGTGGTTGTCTCTGCACATTTCTTGGAGTGTCTCATCAGTCAAAGTCTTGGCGGTTGCAGGACCCTATTCGACACCGCATCATCAAGTCGCGTGACACATTTCCCTTTTAGGACCTTTTCCACTCGATCTCCCTTTTGTCCATGCTGGGACCCTTCGGGCAGGTCGCCACCATCGTGTGGGGGATAGTCTGCACCGGTGCGGGACGTTACTCCCTGACCGTCAGTGTCCACAGTCCCTGGTTCCACCTCGTTGTCTACTTCTCCACACACACCGAACACCTCTACCATACCAGAGTCCCCATCTGAGTCTGTTCTTCTGACTGTTGACCATGCATCCGAGTCTACCTCTTCGACCATTGAATTCGCTGACCATGCGATTGAGTCCACCTCTTTGGCCACTGACTCCGCCAACCAGGCGATTCATTCCACTTTTCGGCCGGTTACTCTGCCACCCAGGCGACAGGGTCCATCACTCCGGTCGCAAAAGAGTCCGTCACTCAGATGACCAATCGAGTAGTTCTCTAGCTCCTAAGTCGACCAATCCACAGGAGGAACCCATCAAGACCTTGCCACCTCAAGCCCGGCGTATCCACTCGTGTAGTTATGGTCTGACATACTCACACACTCCTCTTGGTCGTCTTCGTCCATGCACCTGAGTGCATCCACCAAGTATGCGTCCTTCCATTTCCCGGCCACCCCTAGCCATTGCCCTCTGTCCCACATCCTCTTCTCACATTGCGGTAAGTGGGAAGTCAGGGAAGAAGGCCTTGGGTCTGAATGCCCTTGGCGTTGTCATAACAGACCTTCCTCCTGTATTCGCATGCGGTTATGCCCTGATTTCTCAGAAGCATAGACGTGATGTCTCTGTCTTGCTGTCTCGTGTTCTTGTGGCCCATGGAACCACTTTTCTGTTCATAGATATTCCGTCTTTGCAGGTGGCCAACCCATGTAGCCTTCGTGAGGCAAGGGTTGCACCTAAAGCTGCCAAGTGGGATGCTTCTTGTAAGGAGGACCTGGCTACCATCGATGAGCATGATGTTTACGAGCTAGTCGACTCGCACCCATGCCGCAAAGCTATTGGGACCAAGTGGGTTTTCCTTGGTAAGAGGAAGTCAGACGGCACGCTTGGAATATACAAATGCTGGCTGACATCCAAGGGTGAGCCAACATTTTGCACAGGCACCAAAAGTGGACTTTGACCAAGTGTTTGCATTGATTGGTCATTTTACCACCAGTTGCGTGCTCTTTAGCCTGGTCGCATAGCATGGCTGGGAGCTCCACCATATGGAACAGAGTAATGCCTTCTTGCATGGCACTCTCGATGATGAGGAGCTCTACATGGTCCAGCCCCCTTGCTTCGAAGATGGCACATGTCATGCTTGGTGACTACGAAAGGCCCTTTATGGCCTAAAACAGTCACTTATGTGCTGGAACACAAAGATCAGCTGCACCCTTGTAAGGAATGGTGTGGCGCGCAACACTACGGATCCAGCCCTCTTCTTCACTTTAGTCGGCACCACCCTTGTCAATGTGCTTGTTTATGTGGATTATGTGCTCATCGTTTTGCCTCACCTTGTTGTTGTCCAGCGAGTGAAGGATGTGCTACATGTTAGCTACTGAGCTAACCACCTCTAGAATAGAAGCCGCAAAACCAAATCAGCTCATAGAGGTTTGTACACCTTCTTCCATTGTTGACATGTGTGATGCACCCCAAACTTAATTAGGCATATACTTCACCTTCAAGAGTACTAATGTCTTATCATTACATCTCAAGAAGAGCTCAAGTCGTCAATACAAAAGAGAGCATCAGGCAAGAGTTAATTGATAAGCATGCAAGACAAGTCCTTTTATAGCTGTCCTTCCAGTCCTAGAACTCAAAAGCACATTCCTGGAGTGTGGCCTGACCCAGCCACATCACCAATGAACTTGTGTTGTGGGCTTGACACATCAGCATCCCACTGTCAAGGTGACAGACCAACCATGTAGCTTACAAGAAGCTATGGACTTTCTTTCTTGGAAGCTTCCATAAGTAACAAGATGTGCATGAGGCCATCATCAAACTCATGACCTCTCACGTGGCCAAATCAACAAAATGGATAAGTTAACCACTCACTCACATGGTGTACTCACAAGTCATATCTCACACGAGACAGAGCGTAGTTGAGTTACACCACAATGGATCCAGTGGTCAGACCTACACAAGGGGCAGAACATTCCTGATCCATCCTACAACACTGAACAAGGGGTAAAAAACATTCGAGAAGTCTATCCCTTGCACCTTGCGTCAGTGAGCATCATCATTCGTCATCACATGCGTTGACCATGCCGATACCTTGTGTACCCGCCTAGTAGAGATCCTTGTCCTGTGGCTTTGTAAGCATGTCAGCCTGGTTCGGCTTGGTACCGACATACCCGAGCTCCACTGTCTGCTTGTAAACCAAGTCTCGAGCAAAGTGGTAGCGGATCTCGATATGCTTTGTGCGCTTGGACAGGACAGGGTTCTTGGACATGTCAATCGCGCTCATGTTGTCAATCTTGATGACCGTCGTCGTTGCCTGTGGTGCCTTCATCTAAGATAGCAAGCTCCGTAGCCACTGCATCTCTTTACACACCTCAGCCAAGGCGATGTACTCAGCTTCAGCTATTAACAGAAAGGCACATTCCTGCTTGCGACTTGCCCAATTGTCTACACCTTCATTCAACATACACACGAAGCCAGAGGTAGATTTTCTATCATCGATATTCCCTCCCCAATCAGCATCGGTGTAGCACATGAGACGGAGTGACGCGGATCTAGGGATTCCTCCAAACTAGAGTCCACATGACGCGTCCCCTGAAGGTAGCGCATGATGTGCTTCACAGCCTGCAAGTGAAGTGGACCAGGATTGGCCACAAACCGGCTCACCTGCCCAACAGCATAGGCTATGTGTGGTCGGGTGACGACCATGGCATACATCATAATGCCCACTGCAAACTGATATAGGATGCCTAGCATGTCAGTTTTCTCATCTTCGTTGGATGGAGACATGGAGGAGGAGAGCTTGCACTCTGAGCTCATGGGTGTGCTAGCAGGCTTGCAATCTGCCTTGTCGTATCGTTTGAGGATGGAGTCAATGTAATTTTTCTGGTTTAGGCTGATGGTACCTGCTGCTCTGTCACACTTGATGGCGATTCCAAGATAAAAGTCAAGAGGACCCATATCTTTCATCTTGAAATTTGCTACTCAGATCCCCCCTTGAAATTGTTTAGCAGTTGTGTTGAAGAAGAGCATAGAATCAGGCCATCAACGTACAAAGCGGCCAACATAGTCCCTTTGTCGCTCTGATACACGTACATGCTACGGGCATTGTTGCAATACATGAAGGAATCCTTGGCCGTGAATGTATCCATCTCCTGGTACCAAAGTCTTGGCGCTTGTCTTAGCCCATAGAGCGCCTTCACCAATCTGCACACCTTGCCCTTGGGAGTGTCTACCCCCTCCGGAACCTCCAACAGAACCTCCTTGTCAAGTTTTCCGTAAAGAAAGGTTGTCTTGACATTCATCTAGTGGACCTCCATGTTCTCGACTGCAGCAATGGCAAACATTGACCGGATGGAGGCAAACTTCATAACGAGAGCAAAGGCCTCATCGTACTTTGCATCAGGCCATTGAGAGAACCCCTTTTCTATCACCCGTGCCTTGTACTTGCCTATCTTGCCATCCTATTTCATTTTTACTTCTAGCAACCACTTGGATCCCACAACGTGAGCACCGGCAGGTCTGTCCACCAGCACCCATGTCCCATTCTCGTCAATGGATCTGAGTTTACTGCGAATTGCTTCACCCCACTTAGCTTTGTCAGGCCACGTGAGTGCCTCTTAAACAAGGAACAAATCATTGAAGTCCGTCCATTTACCCCTCTCCGCATTGTAATGTTGTCGAGGAACTTTGATATGTGAATTGCTTCTTAAACTTGCTGGTTGTTACTATTGATGTAGAGGTTGGAGGTATGTTTTGTCGTTGATCATGGGAGAGGCATCCTCCTCACAGTCTGGAGGATCAAATACGTCGGACTCGGAGTATGATTCCTTCGAGTCATCTTCATCAGCTTCTCTCCATGTTGTAGTACTCAGCCCATTTCATTGTGCTCGTGCTGCGTCTCCCTCCTCGAGAAGTGTGAGCCACTCTCCCTGTTCAAGAGTGTTCTCAATTTCGATAAGCTCTCCCTTACTCACAGAACGTTTTTGGAAATCTATGTCTTTGCTGTGGATGACTTCTTAGCTCCTTGGTCCCACAGTCTATAAGCTCTGTTCGCGGTGTCATTACCAATGAAAGTACACATTCGTGCTCTTGCATCAAGCTTTCTAGGACCCTCACTGGCCTGGACCTTGGCAAAGTTGGTGCAACCAAACACCTTGAGATGGGAGGCATCCGGCTTCTTGCCTGACCATGTTTCTTCAGCTGCTGAGTCTACTTCGTCTTGCCTCTCCTTCGTAGAGCTTATGCAGGTGCGAGGTTCACAAGATAGGTAGCCCTGTGTGCTGCTTCAGCCCAGAACCTAAGAGGCAGCTTGGCATCAAAGAGCATGTGCCTCATCATGCCCACGAGGGTCTGGTTCATTCTCTCTGCTACGCCATTGCTTTGAGGTGAGTAGGGAGTCGTGTGTCTTGAGCCACTCCCTGCAACCTTCAGACTTTCCCCCATTGTCCGTCCTGAATGCCTTCACCTTCTTTCCAGTCTGTCGCTCAACCATAGCAACAAAGGCTTGTAGATTCTCCTTCACCTTACTTTTACTTTTGAAAAAGTATATCCAGACCTTGCGGCAGTTGTCCTCAATGTATGTGAGGAAATATCTGCTGCCTCTATTGGACAGTACGTGAAAGGGACCACACACGTCAGAGTGGATGACGTCAAGGGGTGCGAGAGCACGCGTATCATTGCGCTTGAAGGGTTTCTTCTTTGCATTGCCTTGAAGGCATAGCTCACACAAGATCCCGGCTTCCTCTGCCTCATCACCTAGCTCCATCCCACGCATTAGCTCCTGCTTTCTCATGAGAACCAATGTGCGGTGAGCCAGGTGTCCAAAGCGCCTGGGCCAAAGGTTATCGGAGGATGTGCACTGGCTAGAATGAACAGCCCCGGTGGTTGTATTTTCTTGCATTTTTATTGCTGAATCTTCCGCTACCACTGCTTCCGCTACTCCAACGTGTCCCTCATCATCAAAATCAGTTTTGCGGCTCTCCGCATCATCAATTTTTGCTGAAGATTCAGTCGCTGGTCTTGTCATTTTGGTCTGCAAGACGTAGACTCCATCAACACGAGGAACCTTCTTGGCAAACAATTTTGATGTCCTTCGTAGGGACTATCACTGCTTCCTTCTCTGTAAAGACAATTGTCATGCCATGGTCAGTTATGTTAGACATGGAGAGCAGGTTAGTTATGAAGGAGGGCAAGTAGACTACCCCCTCTAGCTTGAGGTCGGTGTCCGCACCGTTGACACGCACTTTGATCAGCTTGTCATCAATCCTCTCTGCCGCCTCAACCTTGTCATTGGCGACTCTGAAATTCTTGTTGTATGGAGCAAGAGAGATGAAGTCTCTCTTCTCATAGGTGGTGTGCTCGTCTGTGCCTAAGTCAAGGCCGTAAGCTCCTGCCCTGAGTATCGCCCTTCCTTTGTTGGAGGCACACTCAGCCATCAAGCTTGTGGGATCCTTCCCACCATTTCCCCTTCGCCATTCATCCTCGTCTCCTCCCTCCTTCTTGGGTGCCTGGCACTCCCGAGCCCAATGTCCAGTCTTACCACAGTTGTGGCCGTTTTCTTGGTGCTTTGGACCCCTTCCTTTGTTGCCTGTGCTGTTGTTTCCCTTGTACCCAGAGTAGGAGGTATTGCAGAAGGTGTCGCTGCTCCGTGCTTAAAAGGCAGCCATGTTTTCTTCACTGCTGCTGCGACGCATGGTTTCATTACGCACATCCTCCAAGACGGTGGTGTAAGATACTTGCTCTTCAGTCCACCCTCCAATCATTGTGGTCATGGGACCCCAGCTCTCCGGCAGCGTCATTAGAAAGATCATTGCCTGCACATCGGATTTCAGGGCCCACCCCATGCCAATGACTTGTTGCAAGAGCATCTCAAACTTTTTCATAAAGGCAGAGACATCCTCCCCTTCACCAAGCCTCATGCTCATCAAGTTCTGTAGAATGAAGAGACAGTTGGAAAGTGAGGAGGATTGGAACACCTTCCCTGGTTTGGCGTATGCCGCGGCTGCCACTGTACAACCGCTGATGTGTGAAAGGACTGAGGGTTGTATGGAGGACACAAGAACGGCTAGAGCCTTCTTGTTGAGCTTTACCCATGCCACAAGGCCAGCACCCTCCTCCTTTAGTGCTGAGATAGTTCCGTCAAAATATCCTAGCTAGTCTCTATCATCCATGATGATCTCAAACTGCCACTTCCAGAGCACAAACCCCTCTCCATCGAACCTGAGGATGGGAGAATGGTTCCCTGGTTCCTCTGTCCCTGCTATCCCTATAACTACAACTGCTAAAGCTGGTGCACCTGTTGTTGATGCTCATGCACCTGTTTTTGAGGCCGTTGTTGGTTGGTGGTGCTTGCCCTGTTCACGTCGGCCGATGCGAGCAGATGTAGGTTGATTCAGGCTGATGTAGGCTGATCTTAGCTCCCAAGGCGGATAGGTGTAGATGTGTTGCATTCCCCTCTGGCTGATGATTGACTTGCAAACAGACAGGTTGGATGAGAGCGAAGGCGCTCTCACTTCTTGTGACTTTAGCGTTGTATGCGTAAAACTTCTATAACAAAAGCAGTGGGCCCATAACCCTTTGTTAGCTACTGAGCTAACCACCTCTAGCAGAGAAACCGTGAAACCAAAAAAGCTCACAAAGGTTTTTACACCTTCTTTCTTTATTCACATGTGTCATGCACCCCAAACTTCATCAGGAATACACCACCTTCAAGAGTACTAACGCCTTAACATTACATCTCAAGAAGAGCTCAAGTCCTCAACATGAAAGAGAGCATCAAGCAAGGTTTAATTGATAAGCATGCAAGACAAGTCCTTGTATAACTCTCTGTCCAGTCCTAGAAATCAAAAGCACATTCCTAGGGATTGGCCTCACCCAGCCACATCACCAATAGACTTGCGCTGTGGGCTTGACACATCAGCATCCTAGTGTCAAGGTGACAGACCAACCATGTAGCTTCCAAGAAGTTATTGACTTTCTTTCTTGGAAGCTTCCATAAGAAACAAGATGTGCATGGGGCCATGATCAAACTCGTGATCTCTCACTTGGCCAAATCAACAAAATGGATAAGTTAACCACTCATCCACATGGTGTGCTTGCAGGTCATATCTCACATGAGACAGAGCATAGTTGAGTCACACCACAACGGATCCAGGGGTCATACCTCCACAAGGGGCAGAGCATTCCCGATTCTTCCTACAACACTGAACAAGGGGGAAAAAACCCTCAACACTACAATTGACTTACAAGATGAAAGACTTTGGGCTTGCAGATGTATTGCTGGGCGTGAAGATCAAATGCGACTGTGCCGACGGCATTCAACATGTACATAGGGCAGTCTACATGCACATACTAGCCGAGCATTTTTTAGACCTATCGCCTTCCACACCCATGACCCCAGATAGCCAGATCAAGCTAAAATCTTCTTATGCTGACGTACTTGGCGTGGGTATACACGTGACTACTTTTCTTCATGTCATTGGGTCACTCATGTTTCTCGCCACAATCCTGCGGCCAAACAATTCCTTTGTTGTGAATGTGTTTGCCCAGTTCTCCCAGTCCCCACACCAGTTGCAACTACATGCAACCATTCATGTAATGTTGTATGTTGTCTCCACCTCACATAATGGACTGATGTTCCATCACCATGCATCTATAGTCCTCAAGGGTTACACCAACAGTGACTGGTCTGGGAGCATAGATGGTAAGAGCTACACTAAATGGATCTTTCTCATCAACGACATGGCTATCTCGTGGCGGGTGGGTAGCAGGGTGCATTGCATGCAGTACTGCAAATGCATAGTACGTGACATTGGACACCAGTGCATGCAAGAGTGTATGACTCCGTCGCCTGTTGTGTGAGTTTTTTCAGCCTGCAACGCCCATCACTCTGCACAATGACACTGAGAGTGCCATTGTCATTGTAGAAAACGATGGTATTCATCACACGTGCACAAAGCAAATCGATGTGGTGTATCACTATGTGTGCACTTTGTTGTATGAGGGCATCATCCGAATTGTGTGTGTCAAGACTAAATGACAACTGGCTGACTTGTTGACCAAGGCGGTAAAGTGCATGTTGATCTACATCTGTGAGTGCGTAGTTGTGCACCCATGAGTTCCCTTGTCTCATCTTGTACTCTAGACACCCTGATCCTTCGTGTGCTCATCATCAGACTTGTGTGGCTTTGCTACAATGTGGGGGCATGAGGGTATGTTGTAGCATTACTTGTGATGCGTACACTGGATGCATGTACATGTACATGCACATGTACATGTACATTGGTGCCCACAGCTCATGGGGCAACATTTTGATTTACACGTGCATTGTCTCACTGATCTGCACTCTGACCTCTCAGCACATGTGCATGCTCATGCAGACAACTGCCTCAGTGGATGTTGATCATGCCGGGTGTTGAGCGATGGAAGGGACATCAAACTATTGTAAGAGACATGACTCCCACCTTGTTGTATGGAGCCTCCCGCTTGGTAGCAGGGCGCAGCTAACTCCATCAACAGCAGCCACCGTCCCTAATATCATCGACAGTCATATTCGATTTTTTTACGAAGCATACAGTTTTCCTAGGTTCAGGTGAGAAATTACCAGGATGCTTTCTAACCTTGCTATTGCTGACGTGGCGACACTGTCCAGTCAGCTAGCGCACTAGCAAGCAAGCAGGTGCAAGGAACAGCAAAGGTCAAGCTAGGGATACGCGCAAAGTCTCATAAGCTCTAATAGCTTAGTAATGCATAGATATATGAGAACTGACAAGAACACAACATGAATACATGTCACATCGCATGGTGGATGACGCACACGACAGTGTCACTTTGTCCTGAAACCGGCTCAAAACCACTATTTTGGCCGAAATTCTGCGCACAGGTATCCAAACGCAACACCGTCTGAACATATAGATGCACAATCTTGAGCCAGACGCTACGATTGGTCACACGCACAGGTCCGGCATTGATCAGTGGACATACAATGAGAACATGCAAATCGGGCACAGAAGCTAGTCGACCAAGAAAACTCTAGCAACTGTAGAAAAACTACAGAGCATCCAGCAAGCACCCGGGACATCATGGCAACTGTCTGGTAGCTGCTAGTGGGTGGAGCTACCATCCTTCCGTGGTCCGGCGCCAGCTGGGTTTGCATCAGGGATCTGCAGGAGCATGGACACAACCGAGTGCTCACATTAAATTTTTTCAAACAGACAGGGACGACTCACATCACAACACTCCTCCATGACCCGATGGTACGCATGTCCATACACGTGCAAAACTGACACAGGTGTGCAATAAGATGCTCAACAGTCTATGCTCACACACCCCACTGTCATCCACTCTCAGGCAAGGGGTGAAGCCTGACAGAACAAATGGCCACCATGAACTTTCCGCACGCAAGTACCTTGGTCAAGGAATCAGCCCGTTGCATGTCCATGCCGACCAGATGATGGAGATCACCTGTCGCTCCACAAGATCATGCACAAAGTGATGCTCAACAGCAATGTGCTTTGTGCGTACAGGAAACACACCAGAGTTCTCTGCAATGACAAGAGCACTCTGGTTGTCACAATGTAGAACGATGCAAGGCACTGACTGATGTAATTCACGAAATAGGTGTTGTAGCCACAACGCCTCAGCAGCACTCCAGAGAAACTTACACAGCTTCTGATGAGATACGTGCAATACAACCCTGCTTGCCGCTATGCCACGACACAACGGTGCCACCTAGCATGAACACGTAGCCTGTCTTACTGTGCCCATCAGGACTCTACATCCAGTTACTGTCTGTGTAGCCGTCGACTAACACCAAAAACTATTGTTGAAAGCAAAGTCCGAGGTACGGTATGGATACCATGTACCGCACCACTCACACATCCGCGAGAAGAACTCTCGCCCGAGGACACTGTGAAAACTGTGCAAGGAGGTCGACGGCAAAGGCAATGTCAGGTCATGTGCTAGTGGCCAAGTACATCAAAGAGCCGATCAGGCACAAGTACAGGGTTATGTCCACCGTCTCCCCCTACTTTGCTAGATCATCCAACTTTAGTGCATCCTGCCCGTCAAGTGTGATGGGGGTGGAGGCTGTGGGAAATGCACCAAGGAGGTCAGCAAACTGCATCCCCACAATGCGGACGTAACATGCTTGATGCAACAAGAGAGTTCGTTGCTGACAATCTCGCATGATCTCCATCCCAAAACACATATGCAAGACCAAATTCCTTCATCCTGTAGGTAGCCTGAAGGACTGCCTTAGCCTCCTTCACAACCTCCTTAGAAGGAGAAGCAATCAGGAGGTCATCGACATAGACCAAGATGGCAGTGAAACTCTTAGCTTTCCGTTAGAGAAAGAGGGACGGTTCAGTGTCACTCTGCACATAACCGACACGTGTCAGTGTGCCGGTGATCTCCAAGTTTCAGCACCAGGCTGATTTTTTCAAGCTGTACAAGTCCTTGTGCAAGTTCTAGACCTTGTCACCCACCTCGAATCCAGGTGGCTGGACCATGCAACTCTCCTCCTCTAAGGTGCCATGGAGGAACGTGTTTTTCACATCTATCTGGTGTAACTCCCAGTCGTGGTGAGCAACAATCCCAAACAAAGCGCGAGCGGTGGTCATGCGACCAATGGGTGCAAAAGGTGTCACTGAAATGTACACCCTCAACCTGCAAGAACCCCTTGGCCATCAAGCGAGACTTGTAGCGATCCAGTGTGCCATCAGGCTTCACCTTCTTGTAAAATACCCACTTGGCCTGTCCAGCCTTCCGCCCAGGCGGAGGGTCAACAAGCGTATAGACACCGTACTCACGGATGACTCTCAAATCATCCTCACAAGCAATACGCCAGAGGTCTCCATCCTGAGCTGACAGTGCCTCCTTCAACGTGCCTGGCCGATAAACGGATCATGCTTCGTCGAGGGAGAGCTCCGGGAGGCTAAGACACATGCCTCTAGAATTGGTCTGACCATGACAAGGTCTGCGGTGGAATCGCAAGCGATTGAGAGCTCTCGAGTGAGCAACTAGTGACCGACAGGACATGTTGGATGCACCTCAGTGTGTCTTCCTAGACACTCAAGCCAAGGGCCTTCATGCCAGGCTCGTCACTCTGAACACTACGAGTCCAGCGTCTAGGCGCTGAGTCAGCACTGCTCTGAGCCCTAGAGGCCAGTGGTTGCAGACAACCACCGGGCTTGCGGGAGTAGCCTATGCTGAGGCGCTCACCTTTGGCTACGGAGAAGGTTGTTGGACCATAGCTGCAGAGGAAGAAGGTGCATGCATGGGAGTGGGTGTGATAAAGGGAACTGATACTGGCACGAGATCAGATGTGCCACATGGGACTGGCGTTTATGCGAGGTCAGGTGTGCCAGAGGGGACAAACACTGGCACAAGATCAAGTGTGCCCGAGGGGTCTGACACGAGCACGGGATCAGGTGTGCCAGATTGGTCTGACACCCGCACGGGATCAGGTGTGTATAAGGGGACTGACATTGGCACAGGGTTAGGTGTGCCAGAGGGGTCTGACACCGGCAAGGGATCAGGTGTGTCGGAGGGGACTGATGAGGCAACTCGACCCACAGCCACGAAGGCCAGATCGTCAACAGCGGGAGAACGGACCGCAGGCGAGGAGGCCCGGACGGACCCATCCGTAAGACTAGACTCCCCCATCCACAAGGAGGCCACGCACATAGGAACATGGTCGGCGGTTAGCGACAAAATGTTGGACAAGTCACGGTACATGAGACCCTCAAAGAAGAGAGCATCTCGAGACTCAACAATGCGATGGCAAGCAGGGTCCCAAAAGCGCCAGGCCTTGGACCGCGAGGAGATGCCGAGGAAGGTACACATGCGTCCTTGAGGTGAGACCTTGGACCCCTGCTATTCCTCGGTGTACCAGATTCAGGCGAGGAACCCCCAAACGTGGGCGAGATACGTATCAGCACGACGGCCAGACCACAACTCGTACGACGTGACATGGTCTAGAAGCAAACCATGCAACAAGCAGTTCGAGACCCACGTCATGTAGAAGAAGCCTTCAAAGGCAAAGGACTCCAGAAGACCGTACTCAAACCGCATGGTCTGAACCGCATTCTCCACGGTGCGGTTCCAACGCTCTGACACACCATACTACTTTGGTGTAGCATGGACAGAGAGCTGACGGAAAATACCGTGCTCAGCAAACTAGGCATCCATCTCGCATAAGAACTCGCCACCACGATCTGTGTGAAACGTGTACAAGGTGTGACAAGACTGATGTTCAGCCATCACAAGCCACAGGCGGACCATAGTGGCATTGCTCTTGTGGCGAAGGTTGTAGATCCACCGCATCTGGGTGAAGTCATTGGTCAGGGTGAGAACATATCCACCCCGATCAGAGAGGGACTCGACTGGGGGAGGACCGAGAAGGACCAAGTTGACCAACTCTAGTGGGTGCAATGCCCGCTAGGAGGAGTCATGGTAAGAGGAGCGATGTATCTTACCATGGGCGCAAAAAAGGCTGTCAATCTCAGGTGGCTTCTCAAAGGAAGCCGCGTCAAGACAGAGGTCTGGCTGACTTTGAATGATCTTGGGCACACTGTCCGAGCTCATATGGCAGAGGCAATGATGTAACAAACGCTGGTGCTCAGGGGAGAGAACACCAGTGATAAACACACGCGCATGAGAGAGAGAGGGGGAGAAGAAGCAGAGGGAATGCAATGAGACACATGATAGAGGTCATCAACAACAAATGCAAAAAGCACGGTAGCATGTATTTCAAGAGCAGTCATTGTGGCAGAGTCAACAGAGTGCTCAACAGTGAGATACATCCTGGTGCATGCATGAACAAAGAGCATGCTGAGCTCAAGAGAAGGGAAAAAGAGTATATGAGAAATGTACAAGGGGCCAGACGGATCATCAAATAGAACAACCCCAACTCCCAGACCCTGTGCAAACGGACCGAATGGACGCAACGGGACCGAGCATAACGAAGTCACTACGATGACAGGTCATGTGATGGGTGGTACCAGATTCAATGGTCCAGGTGCCACTCAGCTCACGACTAGTCTTTGACTCTAAGGGACAGGCCATAGAACACTCTACCTCTGCTGAACGCGTAGCACGGGACTCAAGACAATCATGAACAACACGGATCTGTGACTCTTCAAGCCAGTCGGTACTATCAGGTCCATCCTCATTGCAAGCCAACTGAGCTCCACCACAAGCATCATCACAGGAAACACACACAATAAGAAAATCTGTCTCGTGACCACTTGACTGTGACAACATTCTCGCACCTCCCTGAGTACGAAGCACCTGTAGCTGACGAAGCTCCACGATTGTGCAATCCCGAGGGTCCATATCACCGCTGCCGCCTGGTGAAACGGATGCATCTGCTATAGTCGTGGTCTTGGTGTACCTCATCTGTGTTGCACTTGAGGAAATCCGCTACGTGTGTGCCGTCTGAAGGTTGCGCATGATCTGATTCCAGTCAAGGGGCTATTCACACTCCGTGTAGCAGTGAGCGCCTCCACACTTGTAGTAGTAGACAGAACGTCCACTGCCACTACTCACTGGATGTTGTTGTTGCTAAAACCCCTTCCCGTGTTACTTCTTCCCCTTCTTTCCCTATGTGGCCGCTGTAACACCTTGAGTGTGGCCGCTCGGGATAGAGGAGGAGGAGGGACCGGTGGAGGTGGGACTGGTGAGCTGGGACAGAGGTGTAGGAGGGGCCGCAGTCACTGCTGCAACAAGTGGACTCTCCTGATGCGCGATGGTAGCCTCATGAGACGATGTGGCCTGGAGGAAGTAGCAATGGGCCCAAGGCAGTAGCTGTACTGACTCCAACAACTCCGAGAGCGCTACACAGTCCAAACCCGTAAACTGTTGCACGAGATCCAAGTGCGCCCCCATCATGATGGTCTTGAGATCCCACAAGTGCGTCCCGCCACCGATCTCAAGACGCGTGTAAAGACGCATCACGCACATTCAGTAGTCAGTTGCAAGCTTTGTAGGACCCTAATGGAGGGAGTGAAACTCACGTAGTCGGGCCGCCCTTGTGGCATGGGTCTCCTCAGGGAGAAGTGTCAGGGACAAATTCCAACCCTGGCGCGGATCTGCTCCAGTCCCGGTCCTGGTCTCTCCCACGATTGGTCAGAAGTCTACCATAGTCTCCCGTGGCATGGCGTAGAAGAGACCGCGCATCGCTCTTCCTGCTGTCTGGACCTGGTGAGCGTCGCGGGTCTGGTATTCACTGTGGTAGTAAGGCCACACGCCCTCAGAATCAGCCCACACCTGAAATAAGGTCCCAGTGAGAGAAAGGCAGCCAAAATTGAACGCTGGTCAACAATGTGTCTGATCCTGACGGCGAGAAGGTGGCAGAGTGAGAGTTTGTGATCCCAGACGTAGCTCACGGATGTGCTCCTTAAGCATACGAATTGCATGCTTGCGTGTGTCATCCTCTATGTCCTCCTCATCCCAGGTGTCAATGTGTGATAAGGGGTGTCAAGGCCGTGACGCTGTGTAGGGCATGGATTGCTGAACAGATGTTTTAGCTCTAGTGGCTACAGAGAGGCCCCCAAACGACCACTTAGTAACTCTGTGGTCTTTTGCAATGTGTCGGACTGCCATTGCTGCTTTCGGCATATCTCGTCCTGTGACCGACAAAGCTCGTCGATCATAAGTGACTGAGACTATGGACTCATAAAGCCCGAGACAGAGGAGGAGGAAGGGTCCCCTAGCCCTTTTCCCTTGTCATGTAGTGGTAGCATCATAGTGCTCAATATGGGTTCAAACTTCAAAACGCTCTGAAGAGAAAAACAAATAGTGTTTCTTGAGAAGTTGAAACATTGAGATAAACTGAGGTTTTCACCCAAAAATGGCTGATGTCAACACAACCAATGATGACATCAGCGCTTTTCACGCTAGCGAGAAAAAAACGTATCATTTATACGCTAGCTTATTTTCTACCAACGGTTTTTCATTCTGAGTTATGCGGACTCCCCGTGACCGGTGGGTTGACCGCGTCGCCCCCTGCTCGCGGTTGTACAAGGGTTGTGCTGGCCTACACAGGCCTTTGCAATACTGCAAAGTCTTGCACAGTGTTGCGTAGTTTGTGCACAGCTATCCAGGAGTGTTGCGCATCAACACTTCTGTGCAGTAGCAGTGGTGCTCAAGCCCGCTACTGCTGATGCGGTGGGTCTGTTGCTGTTACGATCTTTGTAATTACTGCCGTGCTACTACAGCCGCTGCCGCTGTTGTAGTACGGCTACTGCTACTGTTGTTGCTACAATGGCTACAATGTTTTTTTTGCACTATTGTTGCTTCTGCTAATCCTGCTTTGCTGCTGGTGCTGCTCACAGCTGCTGATGCCGTTGTTGCGCGCTGCCACTGCTCGCAACCGCATCTGCAAGCTATTGTTGTGAGCTCCTTCTAAAGGATGTTTTTAACAGGCCGGTAGCAAGACACAGCTGCTCCTGCCACCCGGTGCTACTACTGTTGCTTGGCGTGGGTGCTGAAGCTTGTCAATACTGCAGCTCCTCTTGCTATGGTGGTGGCGATTGCGTGGTGACATCACTGTGGCTAACGTCGGCTACAACGGGTCCCAGGATGTGGCGGCGGTGGTGAATCTCACTAGTACTGCCGGTGCTACATGTTTGCGGCGTAGCTCAGTGAGAGAGGTCTCGCTGCTCTTATACCATGAGAAATTGCTAGGAAGCTTCCTAAACCTTGTTGCTGCTGACATGGCGGCACTGTCCAGTCAGCTGGTACACTAGCAAGCAAGCAATTGGAAGGAACAGTAGGAGTCAAGCTAGGGAGACGCGCAAAGTCTCATGAGCTCCAATAGCTTGGTAATGCAAAGAGAAATGAGAACTGATAAGAACACAGCATGAATACCTGCCGCAGTACACGGCAGATGACATCCGCGATAAAAAATTGCTAGGAAGCTTCCTAACCTTCTGCTACTGACATGGCGACACTGTCCAATCAGCTAGCTCACTACCAAGCAAGTAGGGGCAAGAAACAACAAAGGTCAGACTAGGGAGACGCGCAAAATCTCATAAAATTCAATAGCTTAGTAATGCAGAGGAATGACAACCAAAAAGAACACAACATGAATATGTGCCGCGGCACATGGCGGGTGACGCACGCGGCAGTGTCAGTTTGTCCTAAAACTGGTCCAAAACCACTGGTTTGGCCGTAACTCTGCGCACAGGTTTCCAAGCGCAACACCGTCTGAACTTAGAGATGTAGAATCGCAAGCCATACGCTATGACTGGCCACACAGGTTTCGCACAGGTGTCGCATCGATCAGTGGAAAGACAATGCAAAACATGCCAATCGGGCTCAGAAACCAGTCCACCGAAAAAACTCTAGCATTGCAAAAAATTGAAGAGCATCCCAACAAGCACCCGAGACGTTGTGGCAGCTGTCTGGCAGCTGTTGGTCGGTGGAGCCACCACCCGTCGGTGCTCCGGTGTGAGCTGGGCCTGCATCAGGGATCTGCACAAGCATGGACACAACCGAGTGGTCATAGTTAAGTGTAGAAATAGACGGGGACGACTCACATCACAACAATCCCCCATGACCCGATGGTAAGCATATCCATACACATTCAAAAGTGACACAGGTGCGCAGCAAGATGCTTGACAGTCAATGCTCATACACCCCACTCTCAACCACTCTCAGGCAAGGGACGAAGCCCGAGAAAACAAATGGCCACCATGAACTTTCCATGCGTAAGTGCTTTGGTGAAGAAGTCAGCCTGCTGCATGTCCATGCTGACCCAGATAACGAAGATCACTTGTCGCTCCACAAGATTATGAACAAAGTGATGCTAAACAGCAATGTGCTTCGTGTATGCACGAAATACACCAGAGTTCTCTGCAATGGAAAGAGTACTCTGGTTGTCACAACACAGAACAACGCAAGGCACAGACTGCCATAACTCACAAAACAGACGATGTAGCCACACCGTCTCAGCAGCCCTAGCCCCAAGAGCAACATACTCACCCTCTGATAAGCTACGTGTGATACAACCCTACTTGCCGCTATGTTACGACACAGCGGTGCCACCCAGCACGAACACGTAGCCTGGCCGACTGCGCCCATCAAGACTCCATGCCTAGTTATTGTCTATGTAACCGTCGACTACCACCAAACACTACCATCGAAAACAGAGACCGAGACACAATGTGGAGAACTCGTACCGCACCAATCACACGGCCGTGTGAAGGGCTCTCGCCCGAGGACACTGTGAGAACTGTGCAAGAAGGTTGACGGCGAAGGCAATGTTGGGTTGTGTGGTAGTGGCCAAGTACATCAAGGAGCCAACCAGGCGCAAGTACAGGGTCACGTCCACTGTCTCCCCGAGCTCTGCTGGATTATCCACCTTCAGAGAATCATGTCCATCAAGTGTGATGGGGATGGAGTTTGTGGGAAGAGCACGAAGGAGGTCAGCAAACAACTCCCCCACAATGCGACGTAACGTGCCTGATGCAACAAGAGTGTCCATTGCTGACAATCTTGCACGATCTCTATCTCGAAACACAGCTGCAAGACGAAAGTCCATCCTGTAGGTAGCCTGAAGGATTGCCTTGGCCTCCTTCACATCCTCCATAGAAGGAGACGCAATCAAGAGGTCGTTCATGTAGACCCGGATGGCAGTGAGGCTCTCAGTTGTCCTTCTCAAAAAGAGGGACGGGTCAGTGTCATCCTACACATAACCGGCACTTGTCAGTGTGCCGGTGATCTCCAAGTTCTAGCACCTGGGGGACTGTTTCAAGCCGTTCAAGGCCTTGCGCAAGCGCCATACCTTGTCACCAGCCTCGAATCCAAGTGGCTGGACCAAGTAGATATCCTCCTCTAAGCTTCCATGGAGGAATGCATTGTTCACATCCATCTAGTGCAGCTCACAGTCGTGGTGAGAAACAACCCCAAACAGAGTGCAAGCGGTGGTCATGTGGCCAACGGGTGCGAAAGTGTCTATAAAATCTACACCCTCAACTTGCGAGAACCCCTTGGCCGTCAAGCAAGCCTTGTAGCGATCCAGTGTGCCATCAGGCTTCACCTTTTTGCGAAAGATCCCCTTGGCCTGTACAGCCTTCCGCCCAGGCGGGAGGTCGAAAAGCTCATGGACACCGTGCTCACGAATGGCTCTTAGCTCATCCTCACAAGCAGCACGCCACAGGCCAGCATCCTGAGTTGAGAGTTGAGAGTGCCTCCTGAGTGGGTGTGACGGAGGGGACTAACACAGGCCCAGGATCAGATGTGTCAGAGGGTGCTGACGCTCTTACGGGATCAGGTGTGTGAGAAGGGACTAACACTGGCACGGGATCAGGGGTGTCATAGGGGACCAACACTCGCACGAGATCAGGTGTACCAGAGAGGTCTAACACGAGTACGGGATCAGGTGTGTCAGAGGGGACCAGTACAGGCACAGGATCGGGTGTGCAAGAGGATAGCACGGGATCAGGTGTGTCGAAGGGAACTGATGTGACTGTTGGACCCACAGCTACAATGGTCGGATCGTCAGCAGCCGGAGACCGGACCGTAGGTGACGAGGCCCGGACGGATCTATCCGTAGGACTAGACTCCCCCATCCGCCGGGAGGCCACACAAGAAGGAACGTGGTCGGTGGCCAGCGAAGGAATACTAGACAAGTCACGGTAGGTGAGAGCCTCAAAGAACAAAGCATCTTGAGACTCGACAATGCAATGGCGAGCAGGGTGCCAAAAGCGCCAGGCCTTTGAATGCAAGAGATGCCGAGAAAGGTGCGCATGCATCCCCGAGGTGAGACCTTGGACCCCTGGTGATCCTTGGTGTACCAGATGCAGGCAAGGGATCCCCGAACACGAGTGAGACAGAGATGAGCAAGATGGAAAAACCACAACTCGTACGGCGTGACATGGTCTGGAAGTGGACCATGCGACAAGCGGTTCCAGACTCACGTCATGTTGGAGAAGCCCTCAAAGGCAAAGGACTCTAGAATACCACACGTAGACTGCATGGCATGAACCGCATCCTCCATGGTGCAGTTCCAACGCTCAAACACACCGATCTAGTGTGGTGTAGCAGGGGCACAGACCTGGTGAAAACTTCCGTGCTCAACAAAGTAGACATCCATATTACCTAAGAACTCGCCACGACGATCCAAGCGGAAGGTGTGCAAGGTGTGACAAGATACACGCTCAGCCATCACAAGCCATAGGCGGACCGCCAGTGTGGCATTGCTCTTATGGCGGAGGCTATAGACCCGTCACATCTGGGTGAAGTCATCGGTCAGGGTGAGAACATATCGCCGCCGATCAGAGAAGGTCTTGACTGGGAAAGGACCGAGAAGGTCCAAGTGGACCAACTCTAGTTTTCGCAATGCCCGCCAGGAGGAGTCAGGGTAAGAGCAGTGATGCATCTTACCCTGGACGCAAAATAGACAATCGGTCTTGGGCGGCTTCTCAAAGAAAGCCGCGTCAAGATCGAGGGTTGGCTGAGTTCAAATGAGCTTGGACACAGTTTCCGAGCTCACATGGCAGAGGCGGTGATGTAACAAGCGTTGATGTTCAGGGGAAAGACAAACACACGTGTAGAAGAGAGTGGAGGAGAAGAAACAGAGGGAATGCAACAAGATACATGACAGAGGTCATTAAAAACAGAGGCACAAAGCACGACGGCATGTGTGTCAAGAGCAGTCAATATGGCAGAGGCATCAGAGTGTTCAACAGTGTCACCTGTCCTGGTGCATGCAGGAACAGAGAGCAGGCCGATCTCAACATCAGGGACAAAGAGCACATCGGAAATGTACAAGGGGCCAGACAGACCATCAAACGGCACAACCCAACTCCCTACACAGGCAACAACTGACAAGACCTTGTGCGAATGGACGCAACGGAACCGAGCACAACGAAGTCACTACGACGATGGGTCATGTGATGGATGGCACCAAATTCAATGATCCAGGTGCCACTCGGCTCACGACCAGTCATCAACACTAAGAAGCATGCCACAGAACACTCTACCTCTGCTGGATGCGTAGCGGAGGACTCAAGACAACAACAAAGAGCACGGATCTCTGACTCATCAAGCCAATCAGTACTGTGAGGTCCACTCTCATCGCAAGCTAACTCATCTCCACCACAAGCATTATCACGGGAAACAAACGCAATAAGACAAGCTGTCTTGGGACCACTCGGCTATGACAGCACACTCGCACCTCCCCGAGTACGAAGCGCCAAAAGCTGATAAAGCTTTGCGATTGTGCGATCCCGAGGGTCCACATCATCGTTGCCGCCTGATGAAACAGATTTGTGCGCTATAGGCGCGGTCGCGGTGCTCCTTGTCCGTGTGTCACTCGAGAAAATCCACTACGTGTGTGTCGCCTGAAGGTTGTGCATGATCCGAGTCCAGTCAAGGATGTGCTCACACTCCGTGTAGCGGTGAGCGTCTCCACAATTTTAGTAGTGCATAGAACGTCCACTGCCACTACTCGTCGGCTCCTGGTGGTTCTGCTACTGTTGTCCCTTCCCATGTCGCTTCTTCCCCTTCCTCTCTTGTGCGGCCGTTGCAATGCCCTGAGTGTGGCCGCTCGGGGTAGAGGAGGAGGAGGAGGAAGCGGTGGAGATGAGATTAGTGAGCTAGGACAGAGGCGTAGGAAGGGTAGCAGTCACAGCTTCAACAAGTGGACTCCGATGATGGGCGATGGCACCCTCATGAGCCAATGTGGCCTTGAGGAAGTAACGATGGGCCCAAGGATTCAACTGTAGTGGCTCTTACAATTCAGAGAGAGCCACATGGTCGAAGCCCGTAAAATGCTTCACATGGTCTAAATGTGTCCCCATCATGATGGTGTCGAGTGTCCACAACTGCGTCCCGTCACCAGTCCAAAGGCGCGTGTAAAGGCGCATCGCGCACTTCCAGTAGTCAGCTGTATGCTTCATGCGATCCTGACGGAGGGAGTGAAACTCACGTAGTCGGGCCGCCCTCGTGGCATGGGTCTTCGCAGCGAGAAGTGTCAGGGCCAGCTCCCACGCCTGACGCGGATCTGCTCTAGTCATTGTCCCGGTCTCACCGCGGAAGGGTCTGAATTCCACCACAGTCTTCCGTGACATGGCGTAGAGGAGACCACACATTGTTCTCGCTGCTTTTTGGACCTGGTGAGCGTCACGGGTCTGGTACTTGCAGTGGTAGTAGGGCTAGACGCCATCCAAATCGGCCCACACCTGAAATAAGGTCTCCAAGCAATTGACGCCCTTGTCACTAACGTAACGGGTTGGAGGTGTCTCAAAGTCCTTTGCTCTCCACTCCGTGGGAAGGGCGACCTCAGGCTCAGGAGATGGTGGACAGGGTATAGGGAGTCCATCAGTGAGAGAAACGCCACCAAAAGTGAATGTTGCTGAACGACGTGGCTGATCATGACGGCGAGAAGGTGGCGGATTGAGAAGCTGCGACCCTAGACTTAGCTCACGGATGCACACGAATCTCGTGCTTGCGGATGTCATCCTCTATCTCCTCCTCATCCCAAGTGTCAACCTGTGATGATTGGTGCTAAAGCCGTGGTGTTGTGTAGGGTGTAGACTATTGAACAGATGGTGTAGCTCTAGTAGATCCTCTAGGTGGCTGCTGTGAGGCCCTCGAACGACCCCACAGTAGCTCCGTGATCTCCTACAACCTGTCGGACTGTCACTGCTACTGCTGGCGCATCTCGTCTTGTGACCGACGAAGCTCATCCATCACGAGTGACTGTGACTGTGGACTCATAGTGCTTGAGGAGGAAGAGGAGGGGTCAACTTTCCCTTTGCCCTTGTCACGGACCGACACCATTGCAATGCTCAGTATGGGGCCGAATGTCAAAATGGTCCAAACTGAGAACCCACACTGTTTCTCGAGGAGTTCAAACAATGTCCAAACAATGTATTTCTGACCCAAAATTGCTGATGTCAGCATTTCTTACACTGGCAAAAAAATGCTAGTGTTTTTTTACGCTAGCGTACTTTACGCCACCGTTTTTATGGGTCACATAGACTTCGTGTGACTGATGGGGATGATCTCTGCGCTGTTGCTTTTCTAGCTTTTTCTGACCGCACGACTGTGTTTGCAGCGTCGGTATTATGGTATGGTCCAGTTTTCAGGGAAAACAGACGACGTCCGGGTTTTCGGCTGTCAACTGTCTGGCATGGCTCACCGAGAAAACCATGCCTGCTAGAAAATAGGTCTAGGTCTATTTTCTGATTGGCTAGTTAGGTGAGTAACAAGCTCTACAGAGCTGGGGGAAACAGAAAACAAGGCACTAGGTTGGGGCAACAGCGTTGTTGATGCAGTGTGCGGGATTCCACGCTCGTTGCTTAAGTTTGCTGCCCCCTCAATCTGTTGCTCTAGAGACTATGTCTAGAGGCTCTGGGTTTGTTACTCAGAAATGCGCGTGCCAGTGTTAGCGCCAGAAAGCAGCTTGAAACAGAAAGTGACTGATTAGGAATGAAAAATGAGCAACAATGGGAGACCCCTCCAAGTTCTAGCTCCCCCCCACTAGTGTAGAACTTGTTACTAAGCTAACCAGCCGATCAGAAAATAGTCCTAGACCTATTTTCTGGCAGGCAGGGTTTTCTCGGTGAGCCCTGTGAGACGCCCGACAGCCCAAAACCCGGGAGTCGTCCGTTTTGTCTGAAAACTGGAGTATACCATAATACCAACCGACGCTGCGAACGGAGTCGTGCGGTCAGAATCAGCAAGAAAAACAGTAGCAAAGAGTTATGGCTGCCCGAACCCAGGCAGTGCCTACGACGGTCCATGATACCAAACAGTGCCAAGTAGCAAGAGACATGGGCCCTAGGCATGGCATGATGCTGCAGACGCAATGGCACAATCAGAAACGGCACTGGGTGCATACAGACAGCATCTGCGGTGGCAGTGACCGCCGGCGGCTCGACCGCCGAGGAGGCCTGCCGATGGAGCTGAGCACGTCGCTGGAGGGAGGAGGCTCCAGTAAACTGCGAGTAGGCCCCAGCGTACGTCGGCTCCACCAGATGACACTCCAGTAGTGTCAAGTCTCACCGTCAGTCATCTGCATGCCGATGTACACAAGCCGAGAGGACACAACAAATCACAGTGAGAGATGTGTAAAAAACGAACACTACCCCATGACTCATAGGTGTAGTGCACATGTGCGGGCACAGACAGAGTCAACAACCAGACTCCCCCAAGGCACGCAGAGACACAGGCAGGCACAATGAGATCCACTCACGGACGCACGCCAACCGAACTCACAGCCTTCTTGAACGAGTCGTGCTTCAGTGCCTTGGTCAAGAAGTGAGCCAGTTGCCGTGCTGTCTCAACCCACACAATGCTGATGCTTCCTTCATGCAACAATGAATGCACATAGTGATACGCAATGTTGATGTGCTTTGTGCATGTGTGATGCACGCCGTCATTGTCGGTGATGGCCATCACACTCTCATTTTCACAATGCAACGTGATGGATGTGACGGACTGACGCAACTCGGACAACAGACGACGTAACCACACACTCTCACATGTGCCTGAGCCAAGGGCCATGTACTCAGCCTCGGCAGTGTTGCATGCAATGCACTCCTGCTTGCCAGTGCGCCAGGACACAACCGTGCCGCCGATCAAAAAGATCCAGCCTGTGCGACTCTTACCGTCTGCATTGCCGACCCAGTCACTATCGGTGTAGCCCACCGCGACGACAGACGGTTGGCGGTGGAACATGAGACCTCACCGAGGAGTCGACATGACGTAGCATAGTACTCAAATTGTGGCCTCGAAGTGGAGGTGACGCGGCTCCTGAGAAAACTTAGCCAAGAGGTTGACGACGAACGCGATGTCTGGGCTTGTCGTCGTCGCGAGGAACATCAATGACCCAATGACTCACAGATACGTGGTCACGGCAACTGGCAATTGTTCAGCTTCACCTGGCCATCACGTGACATAGGTGAGGATGCACTTGGCACGAGGGGTAGGTCCTCGGCGAAGAGAGTGGACAGGGTCTGCACATAGGCAGCCCGGTGGACATGTAGGATGCCCTGGGAGCGATCATGCTCGAGCTCCATGCCTAGGAAGACTCGGGCAAACCCGAGATCCTTCGTCTGGTAGGCGATGTGTAGCAGGTCCTTGACACGCTGGACGGCAGCCATGTCAGGCAACGCAATGAGGAGATCATCGACGTAGACCAGGACAGCGGCGAGGGTCTGGCCTCGCGGGGTGGCGAACAATGTGGGGTCAGCGGTACTACGCTGTAGGCTGCCGCGAAGGAGCGTACTGCTGATCTCCTAGTTCGAGGCGACTGCTTTAGGCCGTAAAGGGCCTTCTGCAACTGCCAGACTCTCCCAGTGCCATCGTCGAAACCTGGAGGCTACACCATGTAGAGCTCTTGGTCTTCCAATGAACCATGGAGGAAGGCGTTGCTCACGTCCATCTGATGCAGCTCCCACTCATGCTATGCAACCAGACTGAGAGCGCCCGGCTCGTGGAGAACCGGCCAACTGGAGCAAAGATCTGGTCAAAGTCGATCCCAGGGACCTTAGCAAACCCCTTGGTTGTGAGGCAGGCCTTGTACTTGTCCAAGGACTCGTCGGGCTTCCATTTGTGCCAAAAGACCCACTTAGCACCGATGGCCTTCCGACCTGGAGGGAGGTCGATGAGGTCATACACGTGGTGCTGCTGGATAGCATCGAGCTTGTCAGCACAGGCAACATCCCAGTGTGCGGCCTCAGGAGGGGCGCGAGACTCGTGCAGGGTGGTTGTGTCTTCCGGGCATACTATGGAACGGACTGAGAGAGCGTGTGTTTCTCGAGCTCCAGGTGGGATGTGTGCGAGTGTAGCCATGACAACATGCCGATGCTCGTGATGAAGCATGGCATAGCCCAGTGCAGAGCCACCGTGAAGGTCTGCAATGATAGCCAAAGTGGTCAGGCCAAGGGCCTTGGTGCCAGGGTCCCCACTCGCAACCGTGGGAGTGGAAGAGACACGTGGAGCGACAGGGGGCCAAGACGCCATAGGGCGAGGTGTTGTGGTCTTCACGCTCACTGACGGCCTGGGTCGCAGTCTGCCGCCTGGGCCACGCGTGTAGCGCGGTAGGGCAGGAGATGGCCCCGCGTCTGACGGACCGACGGAGGCGGACGGGGCTGCTGGCCTGGAGGGACCAGCGGACGCGACTGGGGCTACTGGTTCGGAGGGGCCAGCGGACGCGACTGGGGCCGCCGGCCCAAAGGGGCCAGCGGGCGCGACTGGTGCAGCTGGCCCGGAGGGACCAGTGGACACGACTGGGGCTCTGGTCCGGAGGGGCCAGCGGACGCGACTCGGGCCGCCGGCCCGGAGGGGCCAGCGGGCGCGACTGGGGCGGCTGGCCCGAAGGGACCAGTGGGCGCGACTGGGACCGCCGGCCCGGAGGGACTGGTGGACGCGACTGGGGCCGTCCGCCCCGGAGGGACCTGTGGAAGCGACTGGGACCACCGGCCCTTTCAGACCGGTGGACACGACTGGGACCGCCAGCCCTAAAGGACCAGTGGACGTGACTGGGACTCCTGGCTCGAAGGGGCTAGCAGGCGCGACAGGGGCTGTTGGCTCGGAGGGACCAGCAGGCGCGACAGGGGCTACTGGCTCAGAGGGAGTAAGTGATGTGCCACCTGGAAGCGGTAGGAAGGAGGACGGGCTCACCACTTCCCCATGCGACGGGAGGAACACCGATGAGACGGAGAGAATGAGATCGTGCGGAAATAGTTCCTCAAAGAAGAGGGCATCGCGAGACTCGATGATGCAGTGTCCGGAGGGATCCCAGAAGCGCCAAGCCTTGGACTGACGAGAGACCCCGAGAAAGGTGCAAGGACATCCTCGCGGGACGAGCTTGCTGCCCTGCTACGGGGCGGGCAGCGACACGATGGCGACTCAGCCCCAAACGCGAGCAGGGAGGAGGTCGGCTCGCTGACCACACCAGTGTTGGTACGGCGTGGACTGGCGGGGAAGGGGTCCGTGAGGAATCCGGTTCCATACCCACGTCTTGTAGGCCATGGCTTCAAAGTAGAAGCCATCGGAGAGGCCAGACACAACATGCATGGTGCGGACGGCATCGGCCATGGAACGGTTCCACCACTCGAAGACGTCGTTCTGGGCAGATGTGTAGGACGCGGACGTCTCGTGGTGGATACCACGGGAGGCGAGAAAAGTCATTGTCTTGTCCATGAACTCACCACCGTGATCAGAGCAAAAGCGGCTAAGGGATCGACCACACTCGCGCTCCGCGAGGACAAGCCAGTCCTGAATGGCACGAGCGACATCGCTCTTCTGCCGAAGACAGAAGACCCAGCGGTAGCGCGAGTAGTCATCAGTGAGGGTGAAGGCGTAATGGCCATGCTCTCCAACGTACTCGGTAGGGAGAGGACCCATGACATCGGGATGGACTAGGTCGAGAGGGGCGGACGCACGGGAGGAGGACAGAGGGTATGTGGACCGGTGCATCTTGTCCTGAGCGCAATCAACGTACTCTGTGGGACACGGCAAAGGGAAAGTCTCAACATTAAGGCCCTTGGCCGGCTGGGTGCGGAGCATGCTATCAATGGTAGCAGAGTGGACGTGGCAAAGGCGGCGGTGCAGGAGATGGGTGTGTTTTGGTGAGAGCGTCCTGGTGAAAAACACATGGCCTGTGGCAGCCGACGGGGAGGGGACAGAAGGAGAGGAGGACAGACGAGGCACGTGCCACAGGTTGCCACGGGCGGTGGTGTGAAGGATGACAAGACCGGACGGACGCTACTACACAGTGCCAATACCACGCGAGTGCACAACGTCCATGCTCATACGGTCAAGGGCAGTAACGGATAGGAGGCTGAGCTCAAGACCGGGAACGAAGAGGACATCGGTCAGGAAGACATCACCGGTAGGACCACGGAAACGGACGACACCAACGCTGCGGAAAGGTACCAGCGGATGCACAGCCATTAACCCATGTGTCATGCCAACGACGTTTCATTGTCCATCGGATGCCCGTTGTGTTTACCTTTCACCGGCAAAGGAAACATGCCGGTGCAGCAGACTAAAGGTGTGCTACAATGGCAGATGTGTATAATGCTCTTATGAGATCTTGCAGCACGAGATGTTCACACATGCTACAGTTGGCCTTGGTAGGGGACTGGTTGTACAACAACCAAAATTCAAAAGGCCGCCGTGATTGGATGTTGAGCCTAGGCAGGCGCAAAGCGACCTTGGCTCAACATCCAACCCGATGCCTGAGCCATGAAGTTGCCTCAAGTGCTTGAGTTTTAAACAGTTCTCAGGGTTTCCCTGCAGCAGCCCCAAAGGAGGTGAATGACAAGAAGTAGTATCCATGCAACCATGCAGCAACATTCATGTAACTTTCTTTAGCTGAAGGCTGAAGTCTCTACCAGAAATTCCCACTCTAACTGCAAGCATGCTACACAATTTCTGGGTGTCCAAAAAAAAAGGTAACACCTAGCCAAAGCCTGTCCGGATACCGAATACATCAACAATAGGACCAAGCATACTGAAGGTCTCACGAGAGGCCGTCATGTGATGCGTGGCATTGGAGACGATGATCCACATCTCGGCCGGGTCCTGGACCGGAGTCGCCAGATCACTAACGGTCACATGGCAGCACGTAAGAGACGCGGACATTGTGGAAGGGGGCGCAAACCGAGACTGCCAATCATCAATCCACGCGACGTTATCACGGAGGGGAACAGAGGAGACCACGGGAGACGGCGAGACAGACGAGGAGGTAGGACATGACCGCAACTCAGTTTCAGTCATGTAGGACAAGGGGGACGAGCAGGAGGTGACGCAACTTGCACTTCTCTGGGGGGGAGGACGAGGCAAGCCAAGCTAGAGCGCAATGAACGGCTCCAACTGTCACTCACGCGTGGACGACCCGGTAGTGTAGACTTAGTACGCAGTGACGGCGCCCGAGCCTGGATAGAACGAGGGCTACACCGGTGAAGGGAACGGGGGCACCGACGGCTGCGGGTGCAGCTGCTGCGGAGCTCGCGCCAGTGGGACCGGTGCGACTGACGGAGGAGAGGAGCTGATGGATGAGGTCGGGGTGTCAGGGCCAGTGACAACCACGGCTGCAGAGGCGAGACGGTGCTCCCACTGGCGACGCATGGTGGCGATGACGCACGCCTCATCCGTGGGCAGCGGGCACGTATACCACCCGTGCCTGGGCTAGCCACAGTTGTGGCAGACTGAGCCACCACCGCTGGACCCAGTAGACTGCTCTGATACCACTGTTGGTGCTGATCCTTGTCCTTCTTACTCCGGTGTTTCTTCTTCCCCAACGATGAAGAGCTGGTGGAGGTAGCTAATGCGGGGGAAGCGACGGCCGCGGAGGCGACGACGGGGGAGGCTAGAGCCTCCATGCACTGAAAGTGGGACTCCAAGCGACCTTTCTCAATCCTAAGGAGGAGCTCGTATGCCCAGGGCATGAGGGTGCCCTCGGCTGCCATGGTGGAGAGGACATCCTGGGAGTAGTGCGTGAAGACGTCCGTGTACGTGTCAGTGGCGCCGCGCTTGATGGTGAGGAGTGCGGCCAGAGGGGGTGGAGCCGAGGTGCCGAAGCGACGAAGGATGTCTTCAGCCCACTGCAAGTAGGCGGTGACTGTCTCGGTCTCCCCCATGTGGAGAGAGTTGAACTCCCGCAGAAGACGGCTGGTCTCACCCTCGCTGGACAGGCAATGGGGGCGAGTGAGGACGTACCATGCGGCTTCGGGGTCTGGGACACTGCTAGCAATGAAATCGCCAAGAAAAGGCTCTAGGGCCAGGCGGGAAGCTAGAGGAGCAACAGGGACGAGGGCGTAGACAGCGCGACCAACATCATACAGTTGGTCGGCCTATGTGGAGTTGTATGGAAGAGTGTAGTATGCCCACAAGCCCTCACCCTGCGCCCAGATGCGGAAGCTGAGCTCCCAACTCCGGAACTGCTTGCCGGCCTGAAGCAGCGGGGCCGGCGTCTCAAAGTCCTTTAGCCTGCGGTCGGCGCCCGGAACAGGGCCAAGGACGCAGGTCATTATCTGCCACTGGCGTTGAGTCTGCTATTGCACCAGGTAATGTATGGCAGTGGACACAGTGGGGCTGGCGTGCCTAGGAGGAATGAACGGCGGCGGAGTACTGTTGGCCGTCTGTGAGGCCAGTGGCTGCAGTGCTGCAAGCTACTACGTCAAAGCGGCGAGCTGTTGCTAAATGGCAGCTAAGGGATCTGGAGTGTCGGTGACGATGCTTGTTCTCTCCTGCTGTTGCGGCTGCTACTGCTATTGTTGCTGCTGCTACTACTGCTAATGCAGCTGTAGGTGTTGTTGTTCCTAATCCTGCTGCTACGGCTGCTGCTACTGATATTATTGCTGCTACTACTGCTACTGCTGATGCTGCTGCAGCCGGCTGCTGCTGCTGCTGCCAGCTGCTGCTGCTGCTTGCTGTTGTAGCTGCTATAGCTCGCTACTACTACTACTGACTACTGCTGCTGTTGCTCGCTGCCGCTGTTGCTGTTGCTATTACCACCGTTGCGAGCTGCTGCTACTGGCCGGCGCTACTACTTGCTACTACGGGATGGTTCTACTGCTGCTGCTGCGTGCTGCTGCGAGTTGTTGCTGTAGCCGGCTACTGTTGTAGCCGGCTGCTACTGTAGCCGGCTGCTACTGTAGCCGGCTGTTGTTGCTGCTGCGAGCTCCTGCTGCTGCGAGCTGCTACGAGCTCCTGCTGCTGCCGGTTGCTACTCCTCCACTTAGGTACTGCTGGCTGCTACTACCACTGCTTGATGCAGTTGCCTGCCGATGTTGCTACTACAAGTTGCTGCTGCTACTCGCTGGTGCGAGTCACTGCACCTGGGTGACGTTGCGACGTGCATCGTCGCCCGCAGGTGTCGGACGCGGCCTGCTGCTCACCTCCTCGCGTCACGCGTGGGGGTCAGTGCTGCCAAAAAAAATCCGGCAGCATTTCCCCTAGCCCAGTGGCCGTGGGAAAAAATCTGATGTCGCCACCAGGCGGGTCAATGTTGCCGGAAAAAATCTGGTACCATTTCCCCTGCATTGGCGCATATGGGGGTCCGCCAGTGTTGTCTGGCACCTGTACGTCAGTCTTCTGCTGCTACTGCTACGCTCTGACTCTGATACCAAAACAAAAAACTAGGCAGCAGGTTGGGGCAGCAGTGTTGTTGATGCAGCGTGCGGGCTTCCACGCTTGTTGTTTAAGTCTGCTGCCCCCTCAGTCTGCTGCTCTAGAGACTAAGTCTGGAAGCTCTGGGTTTGTTACTCAGAAATGTGTGCGACCAGTGTTAGCGCCAGAAAGTAGCTCAAATTTGAAAGTGACTGATTAGGAATGAAGAATGAGCAACAATGGCAGACCCCTCCAAGTTCTAGCTCCCCCCCACTAGTGTAGAACTTGTTACTCAGCTAACCAGCCAATCATAAAGTAGTCCTAGACCTATTTTCTGGCAAGCAGGGTTTTCTCGGTGAGCCCTGCCACACACCCGACATCCCAAAACGCGGGCGTCATCCGTTTCGCCTTGAAACTAGGACATACCATAATACCGACGTTGCAAACGCAGTCGTGCGGTCAGAATCAGCTAGAAAAATAACAACAAAGAGTTATGGCTGCCCGAACCCAGTCAGTGCCTACGACGGTCCATGATACCAAACAGTGCCAAGCAGAAAAATACATGGACCCAAATGGAAAGCCTAGGCAGCAGGTTGGGGCAGCAGCGTTGTTGAGTCAGCTGCCCCCTCAGTCTGCTGCTCTAGAGTCTAAGTCTGGAAGCTCTGGGTTTGTTACTCAGAAACGCGCGCGCCAGAGTTAGCGCCAGAAAGCAGCTGAAAACTGAAAGTAACTGATTAGGAATGAAGAATGAGCAACAATGGGAGACCCCTCCAAGTTCTAGGCCCCCCCCACTAGTGTAGAAGTTGTTACTCAACTAACCAGCCAATCAGAAAATAGTTGTGGACCTATTTTCTGGCAGGCAGGGTTTTCTCGGTGAGCCCTGCCAGACGCCCGACAGCCCAAAACCCGGGCGTCGTCCGTTTTGCCTGAAAACTGGACCATACCATAATACCGACGCTGCGAACGCAGTCGTGCGGTCAGAATCAGCTAGAAAAATAGTAGCAAAGAGTTATTGCTGCCCGAACCCAGGCAGTGCCTACGGTGGTCCATGACGCCGAACAGGACCATGCAGCACGCAACACGGACCCTAGGCAGAGCATGGCAACGCAGACGCGACGGGACGCGCTGGAAGCATGCAGACACCACTTTGCGCTGGCAGTGACCGCCGGCGGCACGACTGCCGAGGAGGCCTGCCGATGGAGCTGAGCACGTCGCCGAAGAGAGGAGGCTCCAGCGAACTGCGAGTAGACCTCCACGTGCGTTGGCTCCACTGGATGACGCTCCATCAGCGTCGAGTCTCGCCGTCAGTCATCTGCACGCCGATGTACACAAGCCGGGAGGACACAACAGAGCACAATGGTGGATGCGCAAAAACCAACACTCCCCCATGACTCACAGGCGTAGTGTACATGGGTGGACAGAGAAACGGTCAACATCCAGACTCCCCCAAGGTACGCAGAGATGCAGGCAGAGACAAAGAGGACGACTCACGGACGCACGCCGACTGAACTCACAGCCTTCTTGAACGAGTCCCTCTTCAGTGCCTTGGTCAGGAAGTCAGCCAGCTGTCGTGCTGTCTCAACCCATACGATGCTGATGCTGCCGTCATGCAACAACAAACGTACATAGTGATACTCAACATTGATGTGCTTTGTGCGTATGTGATGCACACCGTCATTGTCGGCGATGGCCACGGCACTCTCATTGTCACAATGCAAGGTGATGGATGCGACAGACTGACGCAACTCGGACAGCAGACGACGCAACCACACACTCTCACACACGCCTGAGCCAAGGGCCACGTACTCAGCCTCAGCAGTGCTACGTGCAATGCACCCCTGCTTGCCACTGCGCCAGGACACAGCTGTGCCCCCGACCAGAAAAATCCAGCCCGTGCGACTCTTACCGTCTGGACTGCCGGCCCAGTCACTGTCGGTGTAGCCCACTACGACGACGGACGGCTGACGGCGGAACATGAGACCTCGCCGAGGGGTCGAGACGACATAGCGCAGCGCTCGGATCGCGGCCTCGAAGTGGAGGTGACGCGGCTCCTGAGAGAACTGGGCCAGGAGATTGACGGCGAATGCGATGTCTAGGCGCGTCGTCGTCGCCAGGAACATCAGTGGCCCGATGACCCGCAGATACGTGGTCACATCAACTGGCTCCCCCACAACAGCTGGGTCATGACTCTTCAGCTTCACCTGGCCATCGGGTGACATGGGTGAAGATACGCTAGGCACGAGGGACAAGTCCTCGGTGAAGCGAGTGGACAGGGTCTGCACATAGGCAGCCTGCTGGACGTGCAGGATGCCCTGGGAGCGATCATGCTCGAGCTCCATGCCCAGGAAGACTCGGGCAGACCCGAGATCCTTCATCTGGTAGGCGGCTTGCAGCAAGTCCTTGACGCGCTGGATGGCGGCCGCGTCTGGCGACGCAATGAGGAGATCGTCGATGTAGACCAGAACCGCGGTGAAGGTCTGACCTCGCGGGATGACGAACAGTGCGGGGTGAGCGGTGCTGCACTGGAGGCCGCCACGGAGAAGCATACTGCTGATCTCCTGGTTCCAGTACCGAGGCGACTGCTTCAGGCCATAGAGGGCCTTCCGCAGCCGCCAAATTCTCCCAGTGCCGTCGTCGAAGCCTGGGGGCTGCGTCATGTAGAGCTCCTGACCCTCCAGTGAGCCATGGAGGAATGCGTTGCTCACGTCCATCTGATACAGCTCCCATCCGTGCTGGGCAACGAGGCTGAAGAGCGCCCGGCTAGTGGAGAACCGACCAACTAGGGCGAAGATCTGGTCGTAATCGACCCCAGGGACCTGAGCAAACCCCTTTGCTGTGAGACGGGCCTTGTACTTGTCCAAGGATACGTCAGGCTTCCACTTACGCCGAAAGACCCACTTGGCACCAATGGCCTTCCGACCTGGAGGGAGGTCGACGAGGTCATACACGTGGTGTTGTCGGATAGCAGCGAGCTCCTCGGCACAGGCAGCATCCCAATGTGCGGCCTCAGGGGAGGCTCGAGCCTCGCGTAGGGTGGAAGGATCCTCTAGGCGCGCTGTGGACCGGACTGAGAGGGCGTGTGCATCACGAGCCCCAGGTGGGATGCGGGCGAGTGCAGCCACAACATCATGCCGATGCTCGTGATGAAGCATGACGTACCCCAATGCAGAACCCGGGTAAAGGTCTGCGATGATGGCAGAAGTGGTCAGGCCGAGAGCCTTTGTGCCAGGGTCTCCACTCACGACCGTGGGAGTGGAGGAGACACGTGGAGCCACAGGGGGTCGAGGCGCCACGGGACGGGGAGCGACGGTCTGCGCGCTCACTGTCGGCCGAGGTTGGAGGCTGCCGCCTGGGCCACATGTGTAGCGCGGTCGGGCAGAAGATGGTGTTGAGTCCGACGGGCCGACAGAGGCGGACGGGGCTACTGGTCCGGAGGAGCCAGCAACGCCGGACGCGACAGGCGCTGCTGGCTCAGAGGGGCCAGTTGGCCCAGAGGAGCCAGCAGACGCAACAGGCGCTGCTGGCCCAGAGGGGCCAACGGACGTGACAGGGGCTGCTGGGCCAGAGGGGCCAGCGGACACAGCTGGGGCTGCCGGCCCGGAGGGGCGAGCGGAGGCGACTGGGGCTGCTAGCCCAGAGGGGCTAGCGGACTCGACTGGGGCTGTCGCCCCGGAGGGGCGAGCGGACGCGACTGGGGCTGCTGGCCCCGAGGGGCCAACGGACGCGACTAGGGCCGTCGGCCCGGAGGGGCCATCGGAAGCGACTGGGGCTGCTGGCCCGGAGGGGCCAGCGGACGCGACTGGGGCTGTCGGCCCGGAGGGGCCATCGGAAGCGACTGGGGCTCCTGGCCCGGAGGGGCCAGCGGACGCGACTGGGGCTGTCGGCCCGGAGGGGCCATCGGAAGCGACTGGGGCTGCCGGCCCGGAGGGGCCAGCGGACGCGATTGGGGCAGCTGGCTCGGAGGGGCCAGCGAACGCGACTGGGGCTACCGGCTCAGAGGGACGGAGTGATGTGTCACCCGGAAGCGACAGGACGGAGGACGGACTCACCACTCCCCCACGCGATGGGAGGGACACGGACGAGCCGGAGCGGATGAGGTCGCGGGGAAACAGGTCCTCAAAGAAGAGGGCATCGCGAGACTCGACGATGCAGTGTCGAGATGGGTCCCAGAAGCGCCAGGCCTTGGACTGACAAGACACACCGAGAAAGGTGCAGGGGCGTCCGCGGGGGGCGAGCTTGCCACCGTGCTGTGGGACAGGCATCCACACAACGGCCACGCAGCCCCAGACGCGAGCCGGGCGGAGGTCAGCACGCCGACCGCACCAGTGCTGATAGGGCATGGACTGGCGGGGAAGGGGACCGTGGGGAACCCGGTTCCAGACCCAGGTCATGTAGGCCATGGCTTCAAAATAGAAGCCATCGGAGAGACCGGACTCGACCCGCATGGTGCGGACGGCGTTGGCCATGGTACGGTTCCACCGCTTGGAGACGCCGTTCTGGGCGGGTGTGTAGGGCGTAGACGTCTCATGGTGGATACCGCGGGAGGCGAGAAAGGTCGTGGCCTCACCCAGGTACTCGCCACTGTAATCGGAGCGAAAGCGGTGAAGGGGGCGGCCACACTCGCGCTCTGCGAGGACAAGCCATTCCTGAATGGTTCGGGCGACATCGCTCTTCTGCCGAAGGCAGAAGACCCAATGATAGTGAGAGTAGTCGTCCGTAAAAGTGAGGACATAGCGACCATACTCACCGACGGACTCGGTGGGGAGAGGGCCCATGACGTCCGAGTGGACAAGGTCAAGGGGGGCAGATGCCCGGGAGGAAGATAGGGGGTACGTGGACCGGTGCATCTTCCCGTGAGTGCAGTCAATGCACTCAGTGGGGCACGGGAGAGGGAAAGTCTCCGGATCAAGGCCCTTGGCCGGCTGGGTGTGGAGCATGCTTTCTACTGCGGTAGAGTGGACGTGGCAAAGGCGGCGGTGCAAGAGGCGGGTGTGCTGAGGAGAAAGCGTGCTGGTAACAAACACATGACCGTTCGCGGCCGACGGGGAGGAGACAGAAGGGGAGGAGGAGAGGCGGGGAACGTGCCACAAGTTGCCACAAGCGGTGGCGTGCAGTACGACAAGACCCGACGGACGCAACGACACAGTGCCGACACCACGCGAGTGCACAACGTCCATGCTCATGCGGTCAAGGGCAGTCACGGACAGGAAGCTGAGCTCGAGACCAGGGACGAAGAGAACATCGGTCAGAAAGACGTCACCGGCCGGACCACGGAAACGAACGACGCCTACACCACGGACAGGCAACACCTGTCGGGAGCCCGTCCGGACACCGGAGACATCGCCGACGGGACCAAGCATACTGAAGGCCTCGCGAGAGGCCGTCATGTGATGCGTGGCCCCGGAGTCGATGATCCAGGTCTAAGCAGGGTCCTGGACAGGGGTCGCCAGATCACTCATGGTCACATGGCAGCAAGCGAGGGACGCGGACGCGGTGGAAGGAGGCGCGAAACGAGACTGCCAGTCGTCAAGCCATGCAATGTTGTCAAGGAGTGGGATGGAGGAGATCACGGGAGACGACGAGACAGACGAGGAAACGGGACACGACCGCAGCTCAGTCTTAGTCATGCAGGGATGGGCCGGAGGGCAGGAGGTGACACAACTCGCACTTCCCTGGGGAGGAGGACGAGGGAGGCCAAGTTGGAGCGCGATGAACTGCTCCAGCTGACGCTCTCGGGATGACGGCCCAGGAGTGAAGACGGAATGCGGAGTGACGGCGCCGGAGCCCGGTTAGTAGGAGGGCTGAACCGGCGAAGGAAGTGGAGGTGCCGACGGCTGAGGGTAGTACTGCTGCGGGTAGTACTGCTGCGGCGCGGGTGTCTGCGGGACAGGCGGAGCTGTCGGAGTGGCAGAGCTGCTGGACGAGGTCGGAGTGGCAGGACCAGCAGCAGCGACGGCGGCAGAGGCGAGGCGGCGCTCCCGCTGGCGTCGCATGGTGGCGATGACGCGGGCCTCGTCCGTCGGGAGAGGGCACGTGTACCACCCGTGCCCGGGCTGGCCACAGTTGTGGCAGACCGAGCCACTACCGCTGGAACCGGTCGATGACTGCTGCTGCTGCTGTTGCGATGGACCCTTGCCCTTCNGTAGTACTGCTGCGGCGCGGGTGTCTGCGGGACAGGCGGAGCTGTCGGAGTGGCAGAGCTGCTGGACGAGGTCGGAGTGGCAGGACCAGCAGCAGCGACGGCGGCAGAGGCGAGGCGGCGCTCCCGCTGGCGTCGCATGGTGGCGATGACGCGGGCCTTGTCCGTCGGGAGAGGGCACGTGTACCACCCGTGCCCGGGCCACAGTTGTGGTAGACCGAGCCACTACCGCTGGAACCGGTCGATGACTGCTGCTACTACTGTTGTGATGGACCCTTGCCCTTCTTGTTCCGGCTTTTCTTCTTCTTCCCCGAGGACGATGGGGTAGCTGTGACGGGGGAGGCAACGGCCACAGAGGCAACGGCAGGGGCGACGACGGCAGGGGATGCAAGGACCTCCGCGCGATGGAGCTGGGACTCCTGGCGAACTTCCTCAATGCGGAGGAAGAGCTCATATTCCCAGGGCATGAGAGTACCTTGGGCCTCCATGGTGGAGAGGACGTCCTGAGGGTAGTGGACGAAGACGTCCGCGTATGCGCTGGTGGCACCGCGCTTGATGGTGAGGAGCGCGGACAGAGGGGGCGGAGCAGATTTGCCGAGTCGACGGAGGATGTCCTCCGCCCGCTGCCAGTAGGCAGTGACCGTCTCGGTCTCCCCCATGTGCAGGGAGTTGAACTCCCGGAGCAGACGGCTGATTTTAGCGTCGCTAGACAGGCGATGGGGTCTGGTGAGGACGTGCCATGCGGCTGCAGGGTCTGGGATGTCGCCAGCGGTGAAGTCGCCGAGGAAGGGCTCCAGGGCAAGGCGGGAAGCTGGGGGGACGACTGGTACAAGGGCGTGGACGCCGCGACCAGCGTCATATGGCTGATCGGCCTGGGTGGAGTCTTAAGGGAGGGTGTAGTAGGCCCATAGATCCTCACCCTGCGCCCAGATCCGGAAGCTGAGCTCCCAGCTCCGGAACTGCTCGCCGGCCTGAAGCGGCGGCGGCGGTGTCTCAAAGTCCTTCTGCCTACGTCCGGCACCCAGAGTGGGGCCAAGGACGGAGGTCACTGTCTGCCATTGGCGCTGAGTCTGCTGCTGTGCTAGGTAGTACGTGGCGGCGAACACAGCGGGGCTAGCGTGCCCTAGAGGGATGAACAACGGCAGCATGCTGGTGGCGGTTTGGGAGGCGACTGGCTATAGCACTGCAAGCTGCTGCGTCAAGGCGGCGAGTTGTTGCTGAGAGCAACGAGAGGGTCAGGGTTGCCGCCAACGTTACCAATGGGCTGCTGCTGCTACTGCTGCTGTGGGGGCGGCGGCTGCTGCTACTGCAGCGGCGGTGGCTACTGTAGTAGGGCGGCGGCTGCTGCTGCTGCAGCGGCGGTGGCTGCTACTGTAGAGGCGGCGGTTGTTGCTGCTGCAGCGGCGGCGGCTGCTGCTGCTGCGGCGACGGCGGCTGCTCTTGCTGCTGATTCGGCTGCTGCTGGTGCGGCGGCGGCAGCTGCTGTTGCCGTGGCGGCGTCGGCTGCTCCTGCTGCTGCGGCGGCGGCGGCTGCTGCTGCTACGGCGGCGGCGGCTGCTCCTGCTGCAGCGGTGGCGGGTGCTGCTGCTGCTGCTGTAGCAATCGCTGCAAGAAAGGAGGGGTAGGGGTCCCACCACCAGAGGAGGACCCCTCGTCGCCGAGACTACCAGCCATGACTTAATGTCCCTTGTGTTTTTTTGTCTTTGTGTTGCTGATGTCAGCAGGAGGTTGGGGCAGTGGGGATTCTACCCACCCCTTTAGCCTTCCCCCTTCCCCTTTCCCCCCCCCCTTTTTTTGTTGATGACGTCAGCAATGACGTCAGCAGTGACGTCAGCAGAGGGATGCTGACGTCAGCATCGGCGGATGTTGGGGCCACCGCTGCTGCTGTTGCTGCTGATGCTACTGCAGCCGCTGTTGCTGCTGCTGTTGCTGCTGCTGCTGCTGCTGTTTGGTGTTGCTGCTGCTGTTGCTGCTACTGTTGCTGCTGCAGCTACTGCTGCTGTTGCTGCTGTTGCTGCTACTGCTACTACTACTGCTGTTTGCTGCTGCTGTTTGCTGCTGCTGCTGCTACTCCTGCTGCTGCTGCGGCTGCTCCAACTGATGCAGCTGTTGCTATAGCTGCTGCAGTTGCAGCTGTAGCTGCTGCAGTTGCAGCTGCAGCTGCTGTTGCTGCGAGCTGCAGTGGCTGCTGTGGCTGCTGCAGCTCGCTGCTGCTGCTACGCGCTGCTACAGCTGCTGCGTGCTGCAGTAGCTGCTCGCTGCAGCGGCGGGCTGCTGTAGCGAGCTGCGGGGGTGGGGGATTTTTGTTGCCTTTTCTTCTTTTTCTTTTTCTTGTCACAGCGGGCAACAGCCTGCTGTCTGCTGCGAGCAGCGGGCTTCTGCTCGCCTGGCAGCAGCGAGCTGCTACTCGCTGCTCGCTCGCTGCGAGCAGCGAGCAGCAGCAGCCGCGGCTGGCAGCTGCCAGCTGCTGCTCGTTGCTGCTACTGCTGCAGCTGGCCGCTGCTACAGCTCGCTGCAGCAGCTGCTGCAGCCCGCTGCTGCTCCTGCACACTGTTGCAGCTGCTGCGTGCTGCGACTGCTGCCTGCTGCCGTTGCGGGCTGCTGTTGCAAGCTGCTGCTGCGCGCTGCTGCTGCTGCTGCGCGCTGCTGCTGCTACTGCTGCTGCTGCGAGCTGCTGCTGCTGCGAGCTGTTGCGAGCTGCTGCTTCTGCCTGTTGCTGCTGGTGGTGCCAGTCACTGCACCTGGGTGACGTTGCCGCTTGCGTCGTCGCCCACAGACGTCAGACGCCGCCTGCCGCTTACCTCCTCGCGTCACGCGTGGGGGTCAGTGCTGCCGAAAAAATTTCGGCAGCATTTCCCCTGGCCCAGTGGCCGTGGGAAAAAATCTGACGCCGCCACCAGGCGGGTCAATGCTGCCGGAAAAAATCCGGCAGCATTTCCCCTGGCCCAGTGGCCGTGGGAAAAAATCTGACGCCGCCACCAGGCGGGTCAATGCTGCCGGAAAAAATCCGGCAGCATTTCCCCTGCACCGGCGCGTATGGGGGTCCGGCGACGTTGTCTGGCACCTCTTCGCCAGTCTTCTGCTACTGCTACTACGCTCTGGCTCTAATACCAAAATGGAAAGCCTAGGCAGCAGATTGGGGCACCAGCGTTGTTGATGCAGCGTGCGGGCTTCCACGCTCGTTGCTTAAGTCAGCTGTCCCCTCAGTCTGCTGCTCTAGAGTCTAGAAGTCTAGAAGCTCTGGGTTTGTCGCCAGAGTTAGCGCCAGAAAGCAGCTGAAAACTGAAGTAACTGATTAGGAATGAAGAATGAGCAACAATTGGAGACCCCTCCAAGTTCTAGGCCCCCCCCCCACTAGTGTAGAAGTTGTTACTCAACTAACCAGCCAATCAGAAAATAGCTGTGGACCTATTTTCTGGCAGGCAGGGTTTTCTCGGTGAGCCCTGCTAGACGCCCGACAGCCCAAAACCCGGGCGTCGTCCGTTTTGCCTGAAAACTGGACCATACCATAAAACCGATGCTGCAAACGCAGTCTTGCGGTCAGAATCAGCTAGAAAAATAGTAGCAAAGAGTTATTGCTGCCCGAACCCAGGCAGTGCCTACGGTGGTCCATGACGCCGAACAGGACCATGCAGCACGCAGCACGGACCCTAGGCAGAGCATGACGATGCAGACGCGACGGGACGCGCTGGAAGCATGCAGACAGCACTTTGCGGTGGTAGTGACCGCCGGCGGCACGACTGCCGAGGAGGCCTGCCGATGGAGCTGAGCACGTCGCCGAAGAGAGGAGGCTCCAGCGAACTGCGAGTAGACCTCCGCGTGCGTCGGCTCCACCGGATGACGCTCCATCAGCGTCGAGTCTCGCCGTCAGTTATCTGCACGCCGATGTACACAAGCCGGGAGGACACAACAGAGCACAATGAGGGATGCGCAAAAACCAACAGACCCTAGGCACGGCATGATGCTGTAGACGCAATGGCACAGTGAGAAACAGTGTTGGGTGCATGCAGACAGCATCTGTAGTGGCAGTGACCACCGGCGGCTCAACCGTCGAGGAGGCCTGCCGATGGAGCTGAGCACGTCGCTGGAGGGAGGAGGCTTGAGCGAACTGCGAGTAGGCCTCAGCGTGCATCGGCTCCACTGGACGACACTTCAGCAGCGTCAAGTCTCGCCGTCAGTCATCTGCACGTGGATGTACACAAGCCGAGAGACACAACATAGCACAATGAGAGATGCGCAAAAAACCAACATGGGGGAGCTAGAACTTGGAGGGGTCTCCCACTGTTGCTTATTCTTCATGCCTAAGTAGTCACTTTCAGTTTTCAGCTGCTTTCTGGCGCTAACACTGGCGCGCGCGTTTTTTAGTAACAAACCTAGAGTGTCGAGACTTAGACTCTAGAGGGATAGACTGAGGGGGCAACATACTTAAGCAACGAGCGTGGATGCCCACACGCTACATCAACAGCGCTGCTGCCCCAACCTGTTCCTAGCTTTCCCAATTCCATATATGGATCATACATAACACATGGAGGCAATGGGTCTCCACACTAGTAGAACTCACCATGTGCGCGGGTCTCGACCAGCATAACCTTGACCATAGCATCGTGCCACACCTCTAGTAACCTCGTTGTCCTCATAATGGTGACAGGCCAAAGCCCACAGACCAACAATTCCAAAAGTGGAAGGCCATGAACTGGGAAAAACGTTAACAAAGTGCCTAACAAGTTTCCGGGATGGCGTGGTATCTGTTTTGCATCTACGGATGGGTTGATCACAACCCGAAGGTGCTCCGGCACCAGCTCGGTCTGCATTAGGGATTTGCACGTGCGATTGGTCACTGTCAACTATATGTAACGACGAGAATGGCTCACATGACAGCATTTTTCGTGCGCTTGGGTTCGCATAGCTTTAAGGAATTTGTCAAGGGACTCACAGCTTGATTTGATTGAGCCTCTCCATTCATGGCCAACACACCATCGGACAAAGGCAGGTCTGTTGCAGAAGCAATGTGAAACATTAGTAAACTGACCAACCTCGCCAATCCCGTTAACACCGTTTCCCACTATCTTTGACTGCTCATGGTCGCAAGCGACAACGGCCTTCACTTGAATCTCTGCGCAACTTCATGTAAAGTGACTTGATTCCAGCATAAAGAGTTTCATTCAAGTCTATGTGCCATGAGATCATCAACCATGACTGCTGGAGTTGGTTGCGATGCTTGACTGCTCCCTCACGGTGTGTTTACTGGTGGAGAAGACACATGAAGAGCTCAGATGGAGCAAATGGGAGAGAGACATCAATACTAAAAGAATAATGAATGATGACTCACTGTTCCTGTGAATACAAGTACATCCGTCGGTCTCTTCTCGAATACCGAAAGAAACCACCAGTTCCCCGTGGAATTGGTTGACTGTGCCATACCCCGTGGATGAGCGAAGGATCCCCCTGTGACCTGTTAGGCCCAGGAGACCATCGTCGAGCCTCGAGGAACTAGCCTCGCTACAAACGTACATCTGGAACATCGTACAACATGGTGGTCCTCACTTGGGCACAACTGTGCTCGAGGCAAGCTGACTTTGAAGATTGGCGATGTGCGTTACTGCGGCTTGGAGAACCGCGGAATCGTCGTTGCCCCTGAGCAGTCCATGGGGGAGGCAGTGACGAAGCTGCTTGATCCAGTCCCTGCAGGAAGCAGGAGGGAGATGATTAAGCGACCATGGTCACACGCAATGTTTGCTTACTGTGGGAGACTGAAACCAAAAGGAAAAAAAAAAAGAAAAAAAAAGGGAATGAACGGACGGGAAGAACGATCTGATGATTCGGCATGAAGATGCTCACCTGATTTCCTTCCTCCGCCTTTTCTCACGCCTGCTCTTACTTGCTGGCTCCTTATTCCTCACGCCAACTGCTCCCGTAAGTCTCGACAGCGGGTGCCTTGCATGCCGGCTCTGTTGCAGGACGATGTTGGAGGAGGGTTGTGCGGAATCTTTGCCACCAAGTGCATTGTTCGAGAGGCTCGCAATTTCTTGCATTTCCCCAGACATGGACTGGTACTCATCGTCTTCCTTTTGACTTTCGGCAGAAACTGACAGCTCCTCTTCGTCCATGGCCTCCGCACGCAGCACCCCCTCGCCCAGAGCAGTGTACGGACACAAAGAAGGCATTGCCACCTCTTTGCACGCGGACCTGTCTGGGGCATGAGCCAGGAGATCCTCCGGCTGGCCTGGAAGCCTGAGGCTGTCGTCACGGATTAGGTCACGACACGGGACATGTGACTGGCTGGTGTTGGCGTTGGAGGTCCCGCGAACACCCACTGGACTTCCAATCTGGCCCTGCTGGTGGCAGGATGTTGAGGACTCCAGTCTGACAAGAGGGGCGATGGTGTTCCGCTGTGCGGAAGATCCAGATCTTCTGGCGTGGAAGTAAGCCACCGGTGGAGGTACCTGCAGGGAGAGGCAAGGGCAGAGAGCAGAACGAGTACATTTGTTTGGATTGGGTGAAACTCTTACAGTCATTCTTCTGGAAGGGCTCATGGTTGACAAGATCTATCCGCAACTGGCACAAATCATTTCTCCAAAATGGATTCAAGTGCTTCCCCATGGCAGTTGAACTTGTGGAGAGCACCCTTGAACATTCAATCTCAGAGTCAGTTGCATACACCAAACCCGCACACCCTTCTTGTATGACTCACATCGAATGCTGTTCGAGCTCCATGGGCAGCATGGTACCGCCATGGATCCCTGCCGCGCCCTTGGCCGGCGGCCGTGTCGGGCCTTACTCCTTCCAACACTAAACTTGGGGTCAAGAGCTCGGGCCCTGTCTGAGAACCCCAAGCTTGTAGGGACGACTTGCGGCCTTCGTAGTCGGCGTTCGGAAAAAAATCTGTTCCATCCAATGTCGCACGCGCGCGATCAGATGCTCCGGGCAGGCTCGACTCCGCTGGCGCGTCTCGCAAGCCTGGCATGGCTCGCAAGCTTGGCACGGCTTTCGCGCCGCCGGGATCTTCCTCCGTCTCACTTCCAGAGAGCGTGGTCAGCGCGTCGAGCACTCGCTCTGCCATCTCCACGTCCACCCCGTCCTTCAGCAGCTGCTCGAGGAGAGCATGGCGATGCACCAGGCCCACTGTGCCCAGTGCACCACTCTCCAGGCAATGTGCAGCGTCTCCAGACCCGCCTCCACAAGAGCGGGAGAGGGAAGTATCTCCTGCCCCGATGTCAACCCTGCTGCCACCGCCCACACCTCCACCGCCACTGCCACCACCTTCATGGGAAGCTGCGAGGAAGCTCCCAGGTACCAAAGCCTGTCCCTGTCCGGCCGCAGCAAGGGAGTCCAGCCACAGCAGCAGAGCGGCGTCCGAGGCAGCAGCCTGCTCCATGGTTATTTCTGTGCCCTTTGCTGTTCCGAACGCCAGCAGTGCAGCAGGACTGTTTGCTGCAGCGTTGTAGTCAGCTGCTATCACAGTAGAGCCCATCTGGTCATTGGGCTGGACGAATGGGCACATCTGCTGCATTGGCTGCGGGGTTGAGCTTGTCGACTGCAGGAGTTTGGGCAGGTCCTCATCCCCTTCAAAAGCCTTTCCTGGTGCAAAATGAGGGAAGTTAGTGTGAGCTGCGCACCCATGCGCCAGCGCAGCGTCTGCATTGGAAGAGGCCCAACTGCCTGCTGCTCCTGTAAGAGGGTGGCAGTCTTCCGCTGCAGCAGCAGCAGTAGCAGCAGCAGCAACAAGGTCTGCTCCTGTCTGGGAAGGGCGGAGAAGCAATCGTGCAAGGGAGGGATCTGGCCGTGCCACGTGTCCGTGTTGCCGTGCGGAAGATTCTGTCGTCTGCAGGAAAAACAGCACACCAGCTGCCAAAAACTTTGGACGATGAACAGCGTACAGCTTGCCTCGTTGCGGCCAGGGCGGTAGGGGAAGGACTTCAGTAGAATATTCGCCCAGACTAGACCCAAGCCTTTGCCGGACACTTCAACACAGGCCTGGTCAGGGCCACTGGTTCAGAGAGAAAGCAGTGGGGGAGGGAGGGAGG
>SZWC01003151.1:97938-118828 GCA_023375785.1 Penium margaritaceum | reverse complement strand
CCATTGTGGCTGCGGATAAGCTGCTGCTGCCGCTGCCGGTCCTTGCCACCCAACCAGGCAAGACACACATGTCTGCGTCGTAGCTTGCAGAACGAGGGAAACCACAAGAGGAGGCAGATGAGGAAGAAGGGGACCCACGGAGCGGATTGGGCGACAGGCCGACTCGCGCGGCTTTCATGACCATCTGGCGTGCCCATGACGACCGTGGCTTCAGGCCTGCTGCGCCCGCCACTGAAGTTGCCGCAGCAGTAGACTCATCCGCAGTCGCAACTTCAGTGGAAGCACATCTGCCTACTGCTGCCGCTTCTCCTGCAGCTGCTGCGGCAGCGGCGGTGGCCACGGCGGCGGCGGAGCCTGCGTTCGCAGTCTGGGATGCTGCGGCAGCCGGTGCGCGCGCTGGCTCATATGGCGGCGGTGTCGAAGCGTGAGCTGCCGATTGCGATGCCTCTGCTGCCGCTGCCCCTGCTGCTGGTCCAGACATGGGAGGGCTATGGCTTCTCATGGTGGGTGAAGAGAGTCGCGCCACGGAAGCAGCGAGGAAGCCCGCGACGCGACTCCGCTGCGGACGAGGGAGCCGAACCTCAGCAGATACAACAGCGGCGACACAGCTGCTTGCTCGCTCAAACCGCTGCTTGTTTCCAACCGATGCTCGTTTGAATCGCTGCTTGTTCGCTCAGACGGCTGCTTGTTTGCAAATGCACACTCTCGTCCTATCGGAACACTACACGATGTCTACATGGCCTCCCCCATTGACCTCAGAGCGGTTCATGAACCTCGCGCGGCTCGAGACACTCCAAGGTCTGGAAGCGTGAGAGCACACGAGATTTCCGGGCGACACTTGCGACGGCCTGAAGGTTGCTGCGGGAAGACGCTCTGGCAAAACTGTTCTGCCACGAGACAAAAGCTCACCACCGGACAAGACTATACCTCCGCATCTCCGTTCGCCCGCGGACTCGACGGATTGGTGACTCACAAGCCTTAGCTTGTTCTGGCCCGCACGGTGTGGGTTGGTTGGCTTGAGTGTTTCCCTGACCTACTGGCTTCAGAAAAGCTGATCTACACAGCTCGCGCACCCATGAACCCTCCTCGGCAACCTCGATGCGATCACCGCCGCACTGTGAGGTTTTCGTATCAAGCGCGCTTCGCAACTGGTTGTGCGAGGCTAGCATAGCGAGTGCAAAGACGAAAGCCTCCTTTACCGTTCTGCGGGGGGTGTAATAGCTAACACCGAGTAGAGTTGCTGCGGCGCGGCGGCAAGGTCATCGCACTTCAACTGCGCAACGCAGCACATGAAGAACCGGAGCTGTCGAGAGATGGGTTCGTTTGCGCCACCACGGCCGCAGCGGAGGCAGAGACGATGCAGTAACGCCCCCGCTAACGCGGAATCGGAAATTTTGCGTGGCGGTCGTGACAGTACGGAACGTGCCACTCATTGCGGTACAGTGAGAGTACTGTGACCATGCCAGGAACGCCCTGCTTCACACCTTCAGTGGGCACAGGGATGGGCATGTCAGCCAGCGTGACGTGTACTCATCCACAATGTTGACGAAAAGAAGGTCCCCGGACAGCTCTCTTCTGGACCTTCTGTGACGCGTTCAAGTCGCGGCAGTTGACCATGTCTGCCGACAAATGGCTCCTGCTCTTTTCTTCAGCCACAAAGAAGAGGAGGCCATGATGCAGATCAGTGAACTGGACGCAATGCGCGAGTTCTCGCGCACCCTAGCGGAGCCGCAGCACCAGCGCTAATGCAGCGAGGATGTAATCGTCGCTCGGAGAGGTTCCGGGGGAAAGTCGGGGTACGGAAGGGGACGGGGGGGCATGAGGATGGGGGACGGGCTCACAGCCGGCGGCTCACCCTCCTGCACCGTCACTCCAGAAGACGACAAGGAAATAGGTGGGTGATTTCTGTGCCTGAAGTCATGGAGCCATTGCCGGCGGCTGCATTTGGCGTGGGATTAGCTGATGGAGAAACTTGTGCCAGCAATGAATCAATCGAAGAGCGGTAACATCTAACACCAAAGTCTCCCGATGAATTCCGATGACAAGGTGGCAGCCCGCATCACAAACTTCACCCAACGATTTTGGCATAGATATCATGGAGGATGACTTCCTAGAAATATTTGTCTCCAAGTAGTGATAACAACCTCGTAGCAAGGAGAAAAGGGCACTACTATTTTCCAAGATATTACACCTGGCATAAAACAAAGAAGGTTTTTTGACTAAAAGAAAAGGGCTAATGTAGAGGGGGAGAATGTAATGAGTCCTCCCTTGATCCTTGTTGAGCATGGACGGGAGCATGAGAGACTACCTCATGATTGGTTCCTTATCATAGAAAAAATTATATTTTTGCGGGAAACCTAGTACAAAGAAAGAAATTCCTAAGATATTGGTTCATAATAAACTTAACGGTTGTGTTTACTTCTTTGTTAAGCCAGTCATTCTTTCCTTTTGTAATACATGAGCCATCACGCTCTCAAAGTGCAAGCTGAAGTGATTTTCAAATTAGAAGGAAAACAAATTGTGTGCTCAATGGGGAGACAAAAAAGAGAATTCAAGGATGGCTTTGAGTCTCTTTAATATGGGCTTGATGCATTTACAATCAATGTATTTGTACATGATGGGTTTGACTTATGATGAGACTAAACCATTCAAGGGTGAAACACAATTGAAGGTATTTTTCAGCACGAAACGTTAGTTCATGTTAATTCATATTTATGAAGGACAAACATCACATTGGGGAGTGTAAGATGGATCCCAAAGCACAAAACAACCTCGCATGTTAAGACCAAAAACAAAATGCATAGTGTTAGTATGTTTTCCATCTATACAAATTGAGCAACGCACCAATTTCTCAAGGTATGAATCAATTTTAGTTGACCCACATGGCGACCACCCTAGATGCCTTCTCACTCAAGAAGATCATTAGCGTCATACTCAGTACACTATACAACGTCTAAGTGCTAGAGGCAACAATTCATGAGCTAGACGAAGAGACTAATGGCAGGTGCGAGATCAAGATTGCCTAAAAATAGGCGATTTCTACTGAGAACCTAAGGCATGATAAACTATGTGAATTAGACATCTTCAATTACTTATGGGAGGCATATTAAGATACTCCAGGTTTCCATACTAACCTTGGTGGATACATGACTGGGCAAGATACTTCAATTTTCACTTGACAGATGTAAGGTCAACTATAAGCCAAAGGGTCATTAGAGATTGAAGGTTCGCTAGAAACCCAAAGGGAACTAGTTTTTGAAGGTCTAATTGAGGTTAAAGATGATCTTCAATTCAAAGGTACACTGGCCAGCTAAGAGGTGGCTAGAAATAAGTAACCTCTAATTTAGGAGAATATGAACATAAATGAATTCAAGAAAATACATAAATGAATGTTTTAATCTTTCACAAAGGTTTACGTAAAACCACGTCACTAAAATGGTAATCTCAACATCTATCCCACAAGAAAAGAAAGTCTCATATATTAGAGGAGGAGAAACTCCATGATTTTGATTTTGACGTTGACCACATAATCATGTCGAGTGTAGATGGAAGGAAAATGAGAGGAGGTACAAACGATTTGTTCAATCGAGTGGAAAACGAAGAATTATACAAATAATTTATAAAACACATTGAAGGGTTTTCCCACTCATCAATGCCTTTGGTGGATTGTGTCAGTGTTGTAAACTTTCTTCAAAAGAAAATCATTGCTTCAGGATGACGAGGATGTTACAATTTTAACACCATACATGCCTTGTAAGGGTCACAATAAATGGGTGGCACAGTTGTAAATTTATACGAAAAGATGTAGTGGGGCTCCTTGAAGGAATGCCCTTTGGTAGCAAATTCAACTCTCCTTTTCCTTTTTTCTATTTATGAATCCTAATATCATCAATACATTCACAAAAACTATCGAGTTTGTTTTTTCACAAAAAGGAGAAGGGATCCACGAAGTTCAATTCACAAGTTCGTTTTTGTGTTTAAGTTCCATTAGACATTAATAAACCTATGATTAACTGAGGTTGTAAACGTGACAAAAGGTCCGTACATATCTATGTCGAGTAGGTGTAACTTCTTCAAAATGTCAACTTTCAGTATGGGGGCAAGTATTGATGTGTTGGTTTTGATTTGAGTCAAGGCTTCTGAGAAACGGAATTGATTGTATTTATCAATGAGGGAACAATACAAATTTAATTAAAAATACTTTTGAAACTTGATGGTTGTTCATGTGATTAAGGTACAAATGTAGGCATGTTGGTGTTGCTGAATTTTGTGGGGATGGGTTGAGGACTGATACACCTAGATGTTTTCTAGTAAAAGATGAGCATAAGGTTAAAGCTTCATCATGTTTCCCTCTACATCTCTAATTAAACAATCTATATCCTTGTGTTGACATGGAGCTATTTGCATTTTGTGGTGTAGAGAAATCCTTCAATCATGAGCTTTCCCATGCAGATGAGGTCGGAAAATGCCAAGCAGAAAAAGTAGATTGCCAATGGTGACTTCATGTTGTTATGTACATAAAAAATAAGGACAACAATGTTATTCTTAAGCTATATTTGGATGGTACCAACATTGAAACTAAACTTTCAGGCTAATCCTAGAGATAATATAGACTATAAGGAAAATACATCAATGTTTTATTGCTAACATATCCAGGTACATGACATCTATCATAGGTAACAATTTCTTTTCTTTTGGTACAAAATATTAGTAAAACTCAAGAAACCATACTTCTATTCTACTCCATGTGACACATCCTTTGCGTTGTTAGCATTTTCAACCTTCTCCCTTGTATTTGTTTATTTAAAAGCTTGTTATTTTCCTCCTGGTGCTTCTTACTATTGTTTTGCATTGCTTTGTATTCTCACACTCTCCTTTTTCTTGATGTGAATGTCATATGAAATAGTCCTTAACATGCCCCTTTTTACGACATTGTGTTCTTATGATTGTAAGACGTTGTATGGAGTTTGGGGGTTAGTATTATTTGTTTCTAGATTTTCAAATTCTAGAGATCTCATTAAAGCCTCGCTTACTGCTCCAAATAATGAGTTCGAGATGAAATATCATTTTTCACTCACTATAGAGAACATCATGAAGAGAAGGTGAGAAATTTTGACGAGTGCATTCTCGCGGTGTTGTTCAAGCTACTTGTGATATCTTTCATGTAGTATCATCATAACATGAGTTTTTTGGTATGGATATGGGGATTATCTTAGAAAGGAAGAGATATCACATGCCTCCATTTTTCTCCAAATCCACTCACGATGTAGAAGGTCAAGAGGCCTTCTAAACAAGGTGGTTTTGTGTGGGTGAATTTATCAAAAACAAATTCTACTTCATTGTTAAAAATGTCAAGATTTTTCTTAAATTGGGTGTTTTGCATGTGGGATTTCTAGAGGAGATAGAATTTCTTTACGGATCTATTGAAGTGGTAATTCTTTTGGAGGCTTTGCCACACATAACAAGCACAATTGTTGGTTTTCTTTTACGTGTAAATATCTTATTAAATACGTGGTGCCATAGTACTGAGGAATAATGATGCCATAATCACTATTGGTAAGGTTATGTAAGAAAGATCTGTGGGTTCTTTGGAGATGGGGTTGTACAATGGCCGTTGATAAACTCACACAAGTTGTCTAAACGGGTTGTTCCTTTCAAGCTTAACGATTAATAAAAGAAGAAAACACCTTGGAACTTTTTAATGCTGACCTTCTCTTCTTTCTACATGTAGGAGAAGGCTAGCATTCTCATATGGTATGGAGTGCATGGAGTTTGATGTGGGGGATGCACTCTTTCTTAGGTGCAAATGAGTTTCATGATGTATGATGAAGTGGATAATAAGTTGTTAGGGGTGAATTGAGTGTTTCAAAACTAGTGATTTATAATGATATTGAGTTAAGACATTAAGTTAATTTTGATCTTCTTGTTGAATCAATGGTTTTAGTTATACACTTTGAACAACACACCAAATGTTTTAAACCATACTTTGATATATCTTACCCACAAGGTGACCATCTAGGATGCCTAATCACTGGGAAAGCTATGTGAAATGTACAATGAACATTGTACAAAGTCTTAATCTTAGAGAAAAATCTTAAATATCTAGACAAAGGATTTGTGGTAGGTGTGAATACCAAAGTTCCCAATGGTTGAAGATGCACTTGAAACTTAATGGTCAAATACAAATTGAAAAGTTGTTAATGAAACATGACCTCTAACTTGTGAGGATATTAACCTAGTGACATAAAAAGTTCCTAGATTGGTGAAAATGGATTGAAGAAGTTCTATCATGCATGAACTTACATTCTCTTTCAAACGATAACAAAAATACACCATTTTGAAGGCCTTCATGGGAAAAAGTATGAAGAAGTGTTGATGATTTTCTATTTGATACTCAACTATGGTTCGCACTTGAACCATGACTTCCACCAAGACTGAATGAAATCTTGATTCAAGGGTTATAAGCAGAGATCTATAAAGGAAGAATTCTAATTTCAATAATAAAAAAGAGGTTAAGGTTGTCAAGAGCCAAAACATCGCACCTTGTATGAATACACATGTGTTCTATCTTCAATGCATGTTCACTTCTTTACACCAATGATGTTGGTTGAATTTTAGGAACTTTGAGGTTGGAGATCAAGTTGCTTAGGATGCTTCATAATGTTTCCCAAATTTTGATCTGATCAACCCTTTGGTTACCCCAGCTGATTGGACAAACCATAGTACCCAATCGACCAATGCAATCAATCTCAATACCCATTGATTATCTACCATTGGTTCCATGAATGATCCCGCAAAATCAATTATCAGAATTATTCTATGAAAGTAGTCCGGCACCTAATCAACCCTTTAAACACAAATCAACTTCACGTTTTCTTCAACATAGTTCAAACGTAGAACGCATTTTCGAAAGAAAGTAACCATTTCTTATGAGATGAAAAATGGGACCTTGAAAAGGACACATCAATGATGCTAAGAATTGGGCATGTTCCTACTAGTTGTTCGTGCAAATTCCCCATGATTTTAAAACGCTGTAAGAAAAATTAAATTGTGTTTTTTGTATGGTTTTTTATCATTTTTATCAAAACCATAGTATGTAAAATGCATTTTTTCAATACGTTTTAATATGTTTGATCAGTAACTAGGTAATTTTCAGCAAATGATATTAATTTCAAGAATTTGTATATTTTTATGATAGAAATCATGATTTAGAATGCTATCATAATCTAGGATTTTAAAATGGTACTAATCCATCATATCCAAAAAATGTGACATGAAACATTTCTAATAATCACTATGACAAGATAAAAGTTAGTCATTGCTAAACATATGAATTCTAAAAGCACGTAAAAGAATATATAAAAATATTCTTTGTTTTGTTTGAGGGTTATAAAGCAAAACAATTATGTTACGTGTTGATAAAACCACGTTGCACATGTGTGAAATAATCTTCATTACAAAAGTATTTTATGATGTTAAAACCTATATGACCTATTGTTTAATGCGATAAATTTCATTATGTAGGTTATGAAAATGATTACTTCATTCCATGAATGCCGGTCCATAGTCCCTTTCACATGAATTTTGAAACAAATAATTGTATTTGTTCTAACCCTTTATAAGTAAATATGTAGTAAAATTTTGCTCATGTATTCTCATTAGTAAACAAGGTTAGTATTGAGTGAACTCCTACATTGTAAAAGCGACACATGGTTATTAAAGGAAATTGTGTTCTTATTTTTGCAATGCACAGAGTTTGTTTCCTTTAACGTGCAACTATATTTTTGGTGGCCCTTCCACCACTATTTCCCACATTTTACGTTATTTGATTAAGTCTTAACACAAGGCAATATCCTCATACATCGCCTCTTGGATCCAATCACCTACGTCTACCAAGGTGTTATTACATCTTATTAATACCTTTCTCACCATAGAAACATCTAGCTTGAGCAAAAGACGATCCTAAGAAATACCTCCTGATGAAGAGATTCTTACTTTCATAAAAAAATGATGCCAACCCATTCTCATCCATGACCAACCTAAAGACCATGGAATGCACTAGGAGCTCACTTGTTCTAGCGTATTCACAACTATTTGGTCCATGTCAGAACAGGTTCAAGCACTTAAGTTTGTTGCACATTCATTTAACCTTTAACATTATAGATATGATCGTAAAACGACTTCCATTCACATCAAAAGGTACCAACCCCGAAGCTAATGAAGCCTAAGATATGGAGCCTATACCAGCACTATGGTTCTTATAAGACTTTTAATGTTAGGCAACATCAGGTGAATATAATTAATTCACATTTCATCGTTCAATTTTTATCATTATGTGTAATGTTTCTTATATTACCAAGAAAAAATTAATCCGAATTCAACCTCATATATTGCCACACTTGAGACAAACAATTTTTTGGAAGAACTTCTTTCTATTTTTAATTCTAATGGACTAGCACCTACCTTCTTTATTAATATATTTTTTAGGCCTTATCCTACTCACGAAAACATAACAACAAGGAATCATGGCAGTAATTCATTTTCTCAATGTAAGGAGTATTAAGCATCATCATGGAAACTTTTAAAAAAGGCTTGAGTGGAAGGGATAACATACAAATTTATCCATCTACTATAACAAAACTTCAAGTGTAATACATCACACCCTCATTTGGATGAAGAAACTCATTGTTATGTTGCATAAGGTACACATTTGATTCTAGAAAATTGATACGATATATCCCTTACATGTTATGTTTTCTTTGAAAATGCACTTAAAAATGTGTTGAACAAGAATGAAATCACGAATGAATGTTGACAATATACAATTGGCGCAAGTCAAACAATTCCAAATGTATGGTCTCACCAATTCATGCCAACGCAATTTGGGATATTGTGTAATTGGATAATGAGGCATTTTTCCCATAAGGAAGGATGTCATAAGAATTTGGAAAACAAGGTACTCAAGAAGCTCACCTAACGTTTTCGCAACAATTATCACATGTTGATGATAAGAAATGAGTTACTCAAAAACATAATCAGTATGAAACAAATTTAAATAGCCTTCAGGTGGAAAAAAAGGGGTTGTACAACATGAGGAAAACAGGAAACATTATTGGACAAGATGTTGAAGTCATGAGAGCTTCAGTTCAACCAAAAACAAACGAAGAGAAAGCCTGAACATTGAACACTACTAAAGAAATAGTTTTTCCAATATATATTTAGGGAATATAAAGAATTGTAATATGAAAACAAAAGAAAGAAAAATTGAATGAAACTTCAAACTACTTCCTTCATAAAGCAACTCGTGCTCATAAAAATACAATTGCAATTACACTTCAACAACTCTACTTGACAGTTTTTACACAAAGGCAACATGCCAAAAATCGTAAAAAATTAGTTTTCTTCTGTCACATGCACCATTTGATGAATCCAAAAATACGTTTTCGACACTTTTGATGTAGCTTTCCATGTAAATTCCTTGAGAATATGAGATCATGAAAGAAGATCATTCCAAATTTTATCATGCTTTAATGAACAATGTGGTTTCCCATGTCCAATGGTTGAAACAAAGATGCTGTCAAGGATAGACAACACTAATGGTCGTTGATGGATTTTTATTGTCAAATCTTTTTCAACTGGACTTTGTAAATAAGCCACGCATGCCACTGATTTTGAAAATAAGACATCAATTTGAAGCATTCAGTACCCTTGTATAATGTGTGGCTTGAATAAATAAAAAACAGCTTTGCATGTGTGAAAATAATTTTTATGATGCACAATAAGAATGATGTGGTTAATCTATCGGACTTGACCAATAAATCTTTAGACCACGCTCCCAGAGAATACAACTAAGGCCAGCTTCCTCTACGTTATCAACCTCTCAATCCATGGGATTACACAAATATTGAAGGAAATTCATATTTGTTTTCACCACCAGCTAGGGAGAATGCAAACTAAAGACTTTGTGTTAACTTTTCCCATAAATGAGAACTAGTATTAAAAGATCCTCAAGCAATACTTGTTCCATCAAATGATGCAAACTGTTAAATGGACATTCCATAATAATTGAACAAATCAAAACGATACGTATATTTTGATTTTCTAGGCAAAAGAAGCAACATATTCTAAAGCACTTATAAAATTCATCATTCCATACAAACGTTAATTACTTAACGAGTCAAGTGCCCATGTTTGTGAAGTTTTACAAGAAGATTCATACCACATATGTGTTTCTAGAATTTTCCAAGATGCATCAATTAACTGGTATCAATTGAATGATATTTTAAATTGATGCAAATTATAAAAATATCTACCCAAATTGCCCACTTCAACATCTTAAAATCAAAACTTCCTAATTTACCTTTCCGCATTCTAAAATTAGCAAGAATAGATCTGGATAAACATAATGATTTGTATGTAAGAGAACATGCATCTTGGAAAGCAAATGTCCATCATAGTTTTACGAAATTATTTTCCACATAAGGAAACAATAATTGCAACTGCTAGATGGTGGATTGCTCAAGGCAACTTACGTGATGGGTCTTTGCCTCACTTAAAGCATGAAACACAACATTATATTTTAAACAACATGATCTATTTACGTTCTTATACACCTAGAAATAGAATATTTACTTCAAATTAGGACCATTCAACCAAAAAGATTTCACTTGAAGAATAATTAAGAACCTTTAAAACAAGTATTCAATATTTATGAAGATAAGCATTCCAAAAGAGTTTCAAAGAATTCATTTCTCGTATATCAGAGAAGTAATTTAATCACTTAGTGCAAGACCCATTTTGGATCTAAGGGGACCTTATGAATTGCTTTTTTTATCATCAAACTCCTCAGACTTATTGAAAGGTTCAGAAACACCGATCAAAAGCTTCACAACTATGATGTTCGTGGTGGTGGCTTTAACAGAATCATGTAAAGAATCATTCAATTTCAGAAAGACTTGTAGCTTACATATGAACTTAAGACCAAAAAAATAATTTTGCATTACAAAATGAAATGAAATAGCCATATGAATACCATAAATATCCACAAAAGAAACTAGAATAAATTGATGAAGAACAATGAAGTTATAGCTATGAGGGGATATCTCAAAGTTTCTGGGGTTGAAAAAGGGGTTTTTAGGGCCCTCCTTATCAAAGCAAACCGTTTTACACAGGCAAAAAAGCTTTGCGCATTGGCTCGTAATTCAACATTGGCTTCCACACATGTTGATCGTTATCTTGAATGTGCCTTCCCATGTGGCCATGTCTAGTTCTTTGAATCTACCTCTCATCGCCCATGGCATGGCATGGTCTTTTCTTCCATTTTTCACCATAACATGCAAATTGTATGTACCATAAAAAGGCTCCTAAAAAAGGATTTTAGCAAGATGATTTGAGGCCAATATTTTATAAAGGAGACAAATAGGGCAAGGTGGCCTGATTTGTTCAGAATAAAAATGAAGTTTCATTGAATTATTTTCAGAAAGTCATGTCTCTTTTAAGAAATCAAATGATTCTTCATAATTTTATAAGATTTAATTCAATGATTGGAAAACAATAAAATAAATAAGGAGGTAAATTTTTTAAAATTTCAGCAACATCCTACTATTGATACATACCTCAACAATGTCAAAGATATTCATCCCTCTTGATTCCTAAAAAATGAAATGCATACATTTTCTAGTGAAAAAGGTTCATCATTCATCGATCATGGAGTGCTGAGAATCGGTCTCTCACTCTATCATGCCTTGATTTATGATTTTGAAGATTTGACCAAATCTAGGTTGCACATACAGAAAGAATTACCCAATAATTCAAAATCCTTGTTCAGTTCTATTGAAAACGTTATATTATTGTAGCTTTTCTTGGCTCTTCCCATCTACACCAGTGGCAAGATGTTATTTCACCTCCTGAAATCCATCTTTGCTTCACCTCTAGAGGGTTGAGACAGTCCAACTACGAGTGCAAATCTAAAGAGGTATATCCTATGATAAGCCAAAGGGCAATGGAGGATTCTGGAACTTATTCTCTTACATCACCAATATTGAGGTTTTGAAACTCTTGAGGATTTAAATTCCAATAGACTAAGAACAAGAATTTAATAAAATTGAAGCGAAGTTGTATCACTTTGAGTGATTCCACATTCAATTCAATTTCTTCATTAGAAACTATTCTTGATAACTGCTTCACTAAACATGAAGATGTCTCGTATTCAGGAACATAATGAAGCCAATATGGAGAACTAGAGTAAAGGTTAAATATTTTCTTATTTTGAATAAAAGCAATTAGTTAAGGGAAGTATCTATTCTTGAATCGTATTTCTCTTGAACTTGGTGTTACTTTTATCATATGTTTAAGCATTTGTATATGTCCTGAAATCAATCACGTGTCTAACTACATGGAGGAAGTAAATGTATGCATTTTTACCTATGCCATTATAAGGGCAAGCTTCACATTCTAAGACTTATAATTAATTGATCATATACTTTTTTACTTATACAATCATGGTTCTTGATAATGTAGGTGCTTATGTTGGACCTCATCATCATGTTATGGATGGAGGTCCATGTATGAAATGATTTTTTTAAAGAAATACCTCATAAACACATATGAAATTTTGTTTCATGATACATTTTTACCATGAATTCTTAGGCTGGGTTGAAATGGATTGATTATTGATACATATTTTTACCTCATAGGACAATAACACAAAAGAATAGAACTTGTCAAATATTAGAAAAGGTAATGCATGACTTTTCTTAAATGATTCAGTTTTGAAAGGAAACACATTTTTTACATTCACATGCCATGCAACATGAATAAACTATATTGTTCACATTTTTTTTTACAAACCATTAATAAGAGGAATTCACAATGATAATTTTATTGTTCGTCTAGTTTTGAAGGGTTCACTACTTCTCAAATGATCAATAAGCATGTAATGGGACCGGTTACTAAGAAGCTCATTTGGTTGAGGGACAGGGAATGAATCCTCATGCTTTGGTTATGACGGTTGTCATGAGTGGATCCTCATGGCTTAACTTGTGTCTATTTCTTCATGGCTTAACTTGTGTCTATTTCTTCATGCATTTGAATATTTGCATTTGTTTCATTGAAAAACCTGAATTCATATGACATATTTTTCTCCTTGGTAATGAATCATTTTCTACATGTTAAATTTCTTGTTTTGCACTGAGAATTGGAGTTTAGTTCTAAAAGTGAGCATGGAAAGGGATTACATTAGAGGGGATGCTTACCAAGTGGGGGAAGTAATGAGCAATTGAGAAGAGGTTTTTTTCCACGTGACATGGGTGAATAATTAACAATGTTATTTGTATTTTATCTTCATTTTAAATTCATGTTAAATTTGTACTTCAGAGGTGCAACGTAGTACTTTGGTACATGGGATTCTTTCTATGTCATTCAATATGCATATTTCTGACTTTTATCATGGTACTTAGATTTGGCACATGTGAAATTTTAAAAAAGGTTGTTCTTTGTTCAAAATAATAAAATCTAGAAACGTTTGGAATGTTTTGATGTCATTCTTATATTAATTTTTGGGTTTATATATTTATTCAAAATATATTCACAAAATGAAATTGAATCGAATTTCCATTTAATTATTATACGAGTAAAAATGTATGAAAATGTTATAAATTTACGACCAAATATCCCGTCTACCCAATCTGCGAGGGGGTCAGAGCACCGTACCTAGCGAAACAAATCTTGATGCCCTTTTCCAGCAACTTAAAAAATAGGACTCCCCTGTCCACTCACTTCACTCTGCTCAATCAGTGGTGCATGCCGCTGATCGAGCGAAGCGGGGTGGGGCATGTCCACCCCCCTCACGATTCTTGCTCTCACGCGAGAATCGCGAACGAGCAATGACCAATTTGTGTTTTTTTCTACACGCAAGCCCCTCGTTTGATTTCGATTTTTGTATGTTTTGCACAGGTAGAGCCTGCACGAAACATAAAGCCCTACCTCAAGCCAGGGGGTTGCTTGGTAGAAAAAAACAAACAGGTCATCGTTCAATCGCAATCGAGCGAAAACGTTTGTTTTTTTTAATCCAAGAGAAACTCTCATTTTTTTACCCCCTCACACGTAAACCCTTCCAGTTTTAGCATTCAAACCGTAATCAAACCACACCCATAATTACATTAGTGGTTTAAGGTTTTATTTTTGTGCGAGCACTTGCTGGGCCTCGTGGTAGCGGGGCCCAGCACGTTCCCTTTCAACTCATGGGGAGTCTCGAACTCCTCATGCGAACCATACACAAACCCCCATCACGAACATTCACAATCCTCTCAAATGAGGGGTTTGTGAATGTTTAGAGATATCGATGACGTTAGCATGTCAGTGCTGCATCCCATGTAGCGTCGGCATGATGCGATTTCTTGCTATTTTTGGGTAAAACGGTAATATTCTCATGTCACTGGGTAGGGGAGTCTCGTTCTTCCAAACGCCTGGTTGAAATTGAAGTTTTTGTGAAATTTGTTACTGATTGGCCATGGCAAGTTTGTGCGTCATACCAATGTGCCCGATTTGTTCTTGAGCTTAGGAAGACGGCTCAGAATGTTGTCTACTACACGATATTAATATCTCATATCGGATGGTTAGACGAAGTTCAAACGTTTGCTCTATGAACAGATCTATAGTTGAGCTGTACGGACGGAATTGTCCAGTGCGAGATCTTTTCCTGCAGAAGTCACTTTTTGCCCGGCAACTTCTGCAGTGTTTTGGAAGTGTGTCCACGCGTGGCAATGATACCGTGAATCGATTGCTTTGCTAGGTTGTCCGTACGGATGGTGAGAGAGGGTGACATTAGGCTACGCCGCATTGCTGGAATGTTCGGACGGCAACTATGCGGCATGTCGGCATTGGACGCAGCAATGCGGTGGCCCTTTGAAAAGCACCAGTCGCCTGGTAAGTGAAACGTACCAAGCTTCTGTTTTTCCGGCTCGTATTTGCACTGCACACAAGTCTCAGTGACATGAAATCCGTCTGGAGTGTGAGGAGCAAATGAGGGAGGATAACCAAACTTCATGAAAAAGGCGCGCCCAACGTTTCCCGATCGACGCGTAGACATTATGCTTCCTCAAATCGAATGGTTCAATTCCCTCTCATCGTGTGCATTTGCTAAAAGGCGGAGCTAGTGCAACCAGAGTTCTGTACCGTTTGCGTGCCAGAAGCGATGTACTGTCGTCCAGTTCCAGAAGGGAAGTTACTGACACTGTCCTGATAATGCGGAGAAAATGGAGAACAAGACGCATATGTTCAAGAGCAAGGCTAGAATCTTGCAATATGCAGTAGAATTGAAAACATTCATTGAATAAAACGGGAACTTCTAGACCTGACATCTGCGCTACCGAATCATCGACAACAACTCAGACAGAATCAAGGATGATTGGACAGATTTCCAGCTCATACAAACATAAGGCTACGCGACAAGTGTCAAACACAACCGACAATTTCTGTGGCAATCGCATCGTTTTTTAAGGAAGTATTTTGGTGTCCTAGAAGAATGGTCCTGTATCATCGAAGATCGAGATTCAGCTAGTACGTTCTTTGAACATAGACTAAATATTGGAAATGCAACTGTATTTATTTGGAGATAAAATAATTCCATATTTTTCATATTATTTTTGCCTTTTCTCCATTTTATCTCGAATATTTTATTGTTAATATCTTTAGAATTTGCACATGGTTTAGAAAATCAGATATCATCACCAAAATTTGAGAACTATACAGATGGTTCCTTTCGTTGAATACAAATGACTGTTTTTACTTACTTTGAATGTTTTAGTAACGGGCTGGATCTCCAGCTCCTGCTCTGAAGTCGTCGTCAGAGTTCGCAGAATGGCGTTCTCAGTCCGCGTCAGGGGTTTACCCCCTTCGCAAGACTGAGGGGCAATCGTCATCAACAACCCAGAGCAGGGAGACTCGAATACTTCGAGTCTCCGGAGGCCCATTTCCGTTTTTAACCAAACCCCTGGTTTTGGGACCCAAACCGGGGGTTTTTACCTCGAACTCGTGTGTTTGCACGAGTTATTTTGTTTATTTTATGTCGAAGTTCGTCGCAAACAAACTTCGACTAACGTTTTTGTCGTCCTGGCGCGAAATCGTCGCGTGCGAGGCACGCTGGCGATTTCGCGCCAGTAGCTTTGACCTCACTCTCGCTCCCCCTATCCCTCGTCTTTTCTTGCTCATTTGCAAGGAGGGCGAGGGGGGACAAGGCCACGAGGCCACGAGGCCTCACCCTCGAGGCCCTCGTGGCCTCTCAGCCGCCGATCCGGCTGAGGCCGTGATCGGCGGCTGGCGGCTGGCCGGCCGGTGGCCGGCCGGTCGCTTGGCCGGCCGCAGGCCATCCAGCCGGCCGGCAGCGAGCTGGCCGATGGCCAGCGAATTGCTGGCCGCCGGCCAGCCCTCGCTGACGCGAGGGGTGGTGCGCAACCACCCCTCGCATCAGCAAGGAAGATGGGCCGAGCCGGCCCTCCCGCTACATTCCTCCCCACTTATTATGAACCGTCCCGGTTCATGAACAACAAGTAGGATTGTCAGTCAGTGAGTCATCAACATTGTGAAAGAAAATTAATAATTTCAATCACCAGCTAAACATGAACACGTGCATGGTACTTACACCTAAGCTGCAGCTTGGAGGTCAGCACGGCTAGCGGCCTCCCCCCTTTAGGCTGGAGCGTCCACGCGACAACCATGTTGGGCGTCCCCAACCTCATATGGTCACTATCCATGAATGATGCCCTGTGGGAATGTTGTTCACTTTTCCCGCATTCAGGTGGTACCTCCTGCCACGCGTCGATCTGTGCGAGCTGCAAGCTCGCTCCGGTACTCGTTGACCACCCTTGTGGGCAACCGAGATTCGGGCTCCCATGAATTATGTTCAGGTCCACAACCGGCCCAATGAACGAGGTACTCCCTGACAACGTGCGACCGAAGAGTACGCTCTCGGTTCTAGAGTAGGCGAAGGACCTCATATTGGCCGTTGGTAGCCAGGACTGCTGGCGGTGGCTGAACGGTTTCTTCTGCCGTGTATGGAGCCAGCAGGCTCACATGAAAAACGTCAAGTATTTTTATACTCGACGGAAGTAGCAATTGGTATGCCACTGGCCCGATGCGTGCCACAATGGGAAACGGCCCAATCCACTTCGGTAGAAGTTTTCTTACCCCTGGCGACTTCAATCGAAGGTCCTTAGTGCTAAGCAACACTTTGTCACCGATGTCAAACGAGACCTCCTGGCGACCTTTGTCGGTATATGCCTTTTGTCGCTGCCGAGCTGCTTGAAGGTGTCCCTTCGCCTCCTGTAACTTGGAGTCGATGCGCTCGGCAAAGGCTTGCGCGGAAGGAACCTGCCCTCCTGTACTCCCACTCTTCACCAATGAAGAGGGTACCACTGGTTGCCGACCACTGTTCAACACGAACGGTGAGAACTATGTGGACTCATTCACCGAGTTGTTCACCGCAAACTCTGCCGGTGCTAGGAATTCGTCCCAATCATGCATGTCAGGGTCCACGTACATGCGGAGCATCTGCTCCAGAGTGCGATTCATGCGCTCTATTTGTCCATCCGTTTGAGGGTGAAACGCTGTCGACATTTGCGACTCGCTGCCAAAGTACTCGTGCATCTTTTTCCAGAACTTATTAGCAAATTTTTGATCTCGATCGGAGATAATGCACAACGGCAAGCCGTGGTACTTTACGACACCCTCAAAGAAGAGACGAGCGGTCTCCTCTGCGTTCACGTCAGTGGTTGTAGGAATGAAGTGTGTCATCTTCGTCAAAACATCCACAACCACTAGTATTGCATCATGGCCACGGGCCGTGTCCGGAAGACCAGTAATGAAGTCCATGCTGACCCACTCCCATGGAGTCCCTGGAACGGGAAGCTACTGGAGGAGTCCAGCAGACTTCTTGTTACTAGCCTTGTTCCGAAGACATGGGTCGTATGTCATGCAATACTTACGGACATCAACACTCCACCCTGGCCACCAATAGTGGTCCGAGAGTGCCTGTCCGGTCTTTCGGGGTCCCACGTGACCTGCGACCGGTAGGTCGTGGAACTGGGAGATAACCTTTGCTCAAAGGTCTCCCGAGTTTGGCACAACAACTTGTTCTCCATGCCAGAAGATTCCTACGGCCTCCACCAAGCCGTCCTTGTCCAGGTTTCGAGAGTCGTGAAACCAAGAATCCACACAGTATCCCATCCAGATCTTGTTTACAAAACCGTTGTAATGGATAATCTCTCGTGGTGGTTGACGCAAAGGTGTAGGGGGATCTCGTGGTTGTACCGTTGCTGTTGCAATGGCCATAAAACACCCATTGATCTCGGTGGTTGCTTTAATTTCCACACGCTGTCGGCTTAGTGGGTCGGCCACATTGATGCGTCCTGACCGATATTCCCATGTCAACGAGAATAGACTCAGGTATTCGCTCCAACGCGCCTATCGTCTTGACAGGTTCGGTTGCGTTTGGAAAAACACGAATGGATTATGGTCGGTCACGACCGTCACACCCCCTTCAGCACCCTCAAGGTAGCAACGCCACATCTTGAAAGCGTGTACTACCGCAAGGAGCTCTTGATCCCCAGTCGTGTACTGCGTTTCCGCGGGTATGAGCTTTCGGCTCTCATACGCAACTGGGTGACCGTTCTACATGAGGACGGCTCCAAGTCCAACCACCGACGCGTCACATCGAACCTCCCACGGTTGCGATGGATCCGGAAGAGCTAGGACGGGTGCCGCGGAGAGAAGCTCTTTGACTTTGAGAAAAGCGTTCTCGCAATCAGATGTCCATTCCCAATGCACGTCTTTTTGCGTGAGCCTGGTTAGCGGTGCTACGAGGGTCGAATACCCTTGCATAAACCGTCGAAAGTAGTTTGCAAGGCCGAGGAAAGACCGAATCTGCCCAACATTTTCGGGGCGTGGCCAGTCCACCACGGCTTGGACTTTTCGTGGGTCGACGCGGATGCCGTCCTTGCCGACGATGTGTCTAAGGTATTCGAGTTCATCTTGTGCAAACTTGCACTTGCTCACTTTCGCATAGAACTTCTGTTCCCGAAGGATTGCGAGAACTTCGCGCAGATGTTCTATGTGCTCTTCCATTGATTTGGAGAAAACCAGGATATCATCCAGGTAAACCAAGACAAACTTTCCGAGTTGCTTGGCGAACGTTCGGTTCATTTCTCCTTGGAAGGTTGCCGGGGCATTTGTAAGCCCGAAGAATAACACTCAAACTGATAGTGTCCCATGTGCGTGCGAAACACGGTTTTGGGCACATCATCTTCCGTGATGCAGATTTGATGGTACACCTTGAGACAAATCCAAGGACAAAAATACTTTTGCGCCTTGGAGTTGGTCAAAAAGGTCCTCAATCCGCGGTAAGGGGAATCGATTTTTCACCGTCAGCTTGTTCAACGCCCGGTAATCTACGCACATGCGTAAACCACCATCCTTTTTGTTCACAAAAAGGATCGGCGCACCGTACGGCGAGCTACTTGGCTCGATCCATCCTTTTGCAAGGTGCTATTTGATTTGGCGTTCGGCCTCTCACCTTTCTGCTGGACTAAGGCGATACATGGGTCTGAATGGAGGAGTCGCCTCCGGTTGCAGCGGAATCATGTGGCCCATGTGTCTTTCTGGTGGAAGCCCAGCCGGTGGGTCTTGGAATACATCCGAGAACTCCGACAATAGAGATCTGATCTCTTGTGGCGTGTCTTCCGTCACGTCATCCTCCACTTTCTGCAGCTGAGCCAAGAAGTATCGACAACCTCATTGAATACGTCTCTTGACCTCCATTGCAGATAAGCTGGCATGGACTTTGAGTCGGGTCGATGATAATTCCGTACTCGGAATCAACGTAAAGCAGCGTTGTCCTTTTCGGAGGATCAAACGCTTTGATTCAAAGCACATTAGAGCCTTGTTGTCACGGAGCCAAGGATCGCTTAGCACCACGTCAAACGGGTCAAGAAGGTTGAGTACTTTCAACGTGACACTCTGTGTGTACCCTTGAATACAAATTTCCGCTTTACAAGTACCGATCATGGGTACCGTACGGTTGTCACCGACAATAACTGCGCCATTCGATGGCTCGTACTTCAGGCCAACCTGTCGGGTAAAGCCAATGCGAACAAAAGAGTCGTCCCCTCCAGTGTCAGCAAGTACGTTCACGCGAGCACCAGCTAGGTGTCCTTTGAAATGCATCTTCATGTTGCCTCCACTCTTCCGAGTGAACAGACTCGACGACGGTAAGCCGAGTCTATGATAAACACGGAATCTGTACGACGGGCATCGCAACTCCCATGATTCACCCACTCGAGTCCACTTCTTGTGGGATGTGTGAATTCGGCTAGCACCTTCTAGTCTTTGAATTTCACTGGGTCGAAATCGTCGACTAAAGGTACTGTGAATGTGATTGAACTCATCGCTTTCAGGGCGTTTGCTTCAATCACCGTGTTACACAACTCTTGCACAGTGGGTTGTGTCGCCACCACTAAGCAGGTTCGGTCATGCATCTCGTCTGATGATGCAAGATTTAGTGGGCAATGTTGATCAGCAAGTGCAGAATGAGGTTCAATGAGAGGGGAGAAAACAACAGAGAAATTTGAACTCGTCAAAAACTCAAATTGTTTAACATCCTCATCTGAAAACATGTACTCACACTCGTGATCCAGTTTTACCCCTGAGTGGTCCCCACTGACGTCACTCAGGGGTGGGGAAAACCCGCCCCACGGCCCTGTCCGTTACCACGGCCGGGCCCATTGCCGCGACCGCGACCCTGTCCACGGCCTTGTGCGCGGCCTCCTCCTGCACCATCCCCACGAGGTCCTGCTGCTGCAGCTAGCACCGCGGCCTCTTGACCACCACCAGCAGTCTC
>SZWC01003151.1:85963-97830 GCA_023375785.1 Penium margaritaceum | reverse complement strand
TTGTTTAACATCCTCATCTGAAAACATGTACTCACACTCGTGATCCAGTTTTACCCCTGAGTGGTCCCCACTGACGTCACTCAGGGGTGGGGAAAACCCGCCCCACGGCCCTGTCCGTTACCACGGCCGGGCCCATTGCCGCGACCGCGACCCTGTCCACGGCCTTGTGCGCGGCCTCCTCCTGCACCATCCCCACGAGGTCCTGCTGCTGCAGCTAGCACCGCGGCCTCTTGACCACCACCAGCAGTCTCAAGGCACTGAGGCCTAAAGTGACCCGGCTGCATGCAGTTGTGGTAGAGCCCTTCGCAAAAGGCTGCATTGCGACGCTCACGCGCCGCCTGTAGCTCGTCATTCTCGCGGCTGCATTTGTTTTTGGGACCCTTGTATCCACCAGCCTTCTTGGCCGGAGGGTTTGTAGGCTGCTTGCCCTTGGCCCCACCTCGCTGTCTAGCTGACCCACCAGCCCCTGCAGCGTCCACGCGCATGTCGCGACCCTGCTGTGCACGCGCGTTCGGCCGTGCATCAGAGTAGTGATTCGGGTTCGCCGAGTACACTTCGCTCATGTAGTCGCGCAACGCCCTCCAACTTGTCCAAGATTGGCCAGTGGCTGTCGTGGTGGTCTTGTCCTTCAGCTTCTTGCTGGTGAGACCATCACGCAAGTACTCCAGTAGCATGCACTCCGGGTACTTGAATTTCTGAGTCCCATCGCCCTCGGTGAAGCTTTCGGCTTCCTCTATGAGTGCGGTGAACTCGCTCAAGTAGGATTCGAGCGAGCTGCCCAGCTGCCTGAAGTCCTTGATCTTATGGAAGGCGCGTTGCGCCTCCTCACGTTGGGTGCACTTCTTGCGCAAGATCGCGTAGAAAGTCTCCCACGGTATGGGCTGCCACTCGAGGTGCGGATGCTGCGTAGTCCACTCCATGACCACGTACTTGAAGAGTTTGTCTTCAAGCCGCATCGTGGCAAGTTTGCCCCACTGGCTGAGTGGAGCCTTGTGGACACGTAGGACGTGCTCCATGCGGTTCAGCCAGTCGATCAACTTCACGCCCTTCCGGAAGATCTCCACACTGTGGAGGAAGGACGTGTTCATGACCAACCCCGAAGTCGTCAAGGTAGGCAAGTCGTCGCTGCCACCGACAGTGGCATCCGCAACTGCGGCACGCTGCGCTTGCTGTTGCATCCGCACCTGGGTCACGCTCTGCAACGCCTTGTCGAGGTCGTTGCATCAGTAGCTTGCCTCATAGGCGGCCAGGCGCTACAGCTGGCGATCACGGTCAAGGTCCGTGATGCTCTGCCCGACGTGGGCCAGTAGGTTGGCGAACGCGAACTTGAGCTCTAATGTTGTCAGAGCATCGGCGATAGCCTCTAGGGCCTCGCGTTGTCTGTGCACCCTTACCCACTACAAGAGGGTACGGTTCACGTACACCCCTCCAAGGAGTTCCACATTTCGGAGGAGACTATCGTCGGCGACGACGCTCGAGTGGGCGCTACCCTGCCCCATCGCGGCCACATCGTAGGAAGGGGGGTCCGCCCCCATTCCTCCGAGTGGTGCCGTATCTCCACCGTCGATGGTGATCTTCAGTCGGCCTGCCGCCTCAGCAGCAAACTCCGCAAGCCTGTGACGGCCATCGCGAATTGCTTTTGCGGCGTCGTCGTCCGGCTCGTTCTCGCGGGAACTTCTCGTTTGACTGCTTACAGCGCCCTTGCTGCTCTCGGCAGTCTCGCTGCCATCGGCAGCTTCAGGCGATGCGACGGGCGCCTTTTCCTTCTCGAGCAATCGGCTCGAAATCGCCGCACGCCGAGGTTGGCGTCGGTTGCCTTAGGCGGCATGGTCGCCTTAGGCGGTGCGGTTGCCTTAGGCGGCGCGTTTGCCTTAGGCGGTACGGTTGCCTTTGGGTTGGCAACCGTGCTCGCGGCGGCGGCTCCCAAAACTTGGAGTCCGCCAAGGACGTATGGTGAGAATGTCACCACCTTGCCCTTGTTGGTCCTAGACGGTCCGGCACTTGCCATCTCGTCGCTCGTGCAACTAGCACGTGAAGACCGTTGTGAGGATCACCCCACAACTTTGAGGAGGAATCGCCTCCTAAAGTTACGCTCTCACGATCGGTGAGGCAATTATAAATTTAATCTCTACTTTCCTAGGCCGTCACGTCGGCACAAGGTCGTGGAATTTGGAACTAGACTTCCTAAGCCGTGACTCACGGCGATTGGCAAGCACTAGTACCTAGGAAAACAAAAAATTACAATACAAGGAATTGACAAGAAGTGTGAGTACCGCTCACAAAGCTAGGACAAACAATAGGAGAGGAATTACACAATTCCTAGCAATTCCTCCAATCCTTCTACTAGCTTCTTGTCTTCTTCTTGTCTTCTTTTCTTCCTTGGCCTCCTCTTGAGTCTTCTTTGCTCGTCTTGCACCCCTTGGCGGCGTCCTCCTTGAGCCGGCGGCGTTGGGGGAGCCGCCAAAAGTCCCCAAGTTGTCACCCTCCTTCTTTTTAGGTGCTCTCAGGTCGTGAGAGCCCCTAAGCTTGGGGAGGGACGCTTTCCCATTTTTTTGGATGAAGGAGGTTTGAAGGAGCCTTGAAAATGAGGAGGATTTTGTGGTTTCAGAGGTGGGAACTCCCCAACCCGCCCCACAAAAAACCTCCTAGCCCCCTGGAAGTGAGGAGAGTCTGGAAAAAAATGGCTTCACCATGTAGGATTTTTTTCTAGCTCTGCATCGCACTTTACGGCGCTTCAATCCGTCAAGTGTTGATGCCGTAATCCCTTCTGGCGAATCTGCTACTGCTTGCAGCTGCCAGTGGCGTTTTATCTAGGTCGTAGCCGCCGTTTCCATCGAACCCTTGGTCGCGAGGGTCGTCTCGCTCTGAGAACCACTGTAACGGGCTGGATCTTCAGCTCCTGCTCTGAAGTCGTTGTCGGAGTTCGCAGAATGGCGTTCTCAGTCCGCGTCAGGGGTTTACCCCCTTGGCAAGACTGAGGGGCAATCGTCATCAACGACCCAGAGCAGGGAGACTCGAATATTTCGAGTCTCTAGAGGCCCATTTCCGTTTTTAACCAAACCCCTGGTTTTGGGTTCCAATCCGGGGGTTTTTACCTTGAACTCGTGTGTTCGCACGAGTTATTTTGTTTATTTTATGTCGAAGTTCGTCGCAAACGAACTTCGACTAACGTTTTTTTCGTCCTGGCGCGAAATCGTCGCGTGCGAGGCACGCTGGCGATTTCACGCCAGTAGCTTTGACCTCACTCTCGCTCCCCCTATCCCTCGTCCTCTTTTGCTCATTTGCAAGGAGGACAAGGGGGGACGAGGGCACGAGGCCACGAGGCCTCGCCCTCGAGGCCCTCGTGGCCTCTGAGCCGCCGATCCGGCTGAGGCCGCGATCGGCGGCTGGCGGCTGGCCGGCCGGTGGCCGGCAGGTCGCTTGGCCGGCCGCCGGCCGTCCAGCCGGCCGGTAGCGAGCTGGCCGGCGGCCAGCGAATTGCTGGCCGCCGGCCAGCCCTCGCTGACGCGAGGGGTGGTGCGCATCCACCCCTCACATCAGCGAGGAGGGAGGGCCGAACCGGCCCTCCCGTTACAGTTTTCACATGCTCATAATATACTGTTTAATTCACACGCATCACCATGACCTTTTATGTATTGCATGCCAACATGGTTGTTGATGTAGGTTGATTGTGCACATAATGAGGTATTTGTGGCACATGTTATCGCTCAAAATACAAGAAAATCTTCTTAATTAAGTGATTTTGAAGTTGCTCCTTCCATTTCTAGTTCTAAACGAGAGGGTATTGTTAATTTACACGATTGTGAATTTGACAAATAAGTGATTCAACAAGATTTCTTGTTTTAATTAAGCATAAACACAATTTTCTTACTTTGTCTTGAATTTTAACAAGTGGTAAACATGTTTCAATTAAAATTTTAGACAGATATGCGGAAGCTTATTGAAAATATATTTTCTTAATGGTGGAATTTTGACAACCTTAAGATAAATTGTTTTGAATTCTTACCAAAATTTGATGCTAAACGTTCAATATTGATTCAATTTTGATTTCTGATTGAATGATTGCCAACCCGTTTTGAATGAAATGTTACTAATCTGAAATAGATTCCACAAGACGTTACAAGCTCATAGGAACTCATAAGGTTTAACATAGACCAAAAATGTGTTCATTGTAATCATTATGAAGCAAAGGGAAGTATGTTTAAGTGCAAAAGTTTAATTTAAAACTAATCGCATTAAATTCACATCTAAATGTGCCATTTAGTTGAGTTTTTGCAGCAAGAAGAAGTACCTTTAGATCATTAACGGGGAGAAAATGATTAATAAATGAAAACTAGTGAAACATATATCATATTTTAGATTGAAAATCATTGTATTCATGGAATACACGAAATAAATGTTTTTTGTAATTTTACTTGGCTTAACATAAAGTTTTGAAACACACTAACATTTTTGGAATTTCCTGTACTGATTGTTAGGATAATAGGGTTTGTTTTTTAAAGTGATGAGGCAAAAGGAGATCATTGAAATTTCCTCGAAGGATTCTCGTATTTTTTATCTAATTTTACTTGTGATTTTTTCGTTGGCTATTCAACAATTTTAAGCACGTTATTTGTATTTATACTATGATTTCCCTATACATTCATCTCATTTCCATCGTTTTTTTAGTATATCAATTTTCCCATATGGGGTATAGTGTAAGATTGAAATAGGTTCAAAGATTAGATCTGCTTGGTATCCAAAACGTTTTTTAGAGAAATTCCAGTGATAAAAAATATTTTTGAATATTTTTAATTGATTTTTTACTCCCTAGAAAGGACTTGAAATTTTAGTTATTGTTTATTAACGCATTCTTCAGTGCTAATTGTTTCAATTCCCTTAGGCGAATCTTGTGGGAAAATATTTTTTTGTATGAAAGATATGTTTTCCAATGATAGGGTATGATTGATAAAAGTTGTGCTTGAAGACAGATCTCAAAATTTGAAAGGAATATGTATGTGGAAATATTTTGATATCATTATACAAAGCTTGTTGAAAAAACTTTATGTTCAGAGGAATCTCTCATTTTTGGCATGATAATAATTATAAAAAACATTTTGATTATGGTTCTACATTGCATTCAGATCTTTTAACATAAGCTATGTAGCTAATGATGTGAGTTATTTTTAGTACCCCTAAAAATCTAACAAATCAATGTAAGTCAACCTTACAAGCACATCAGACATGGTATGGGTCACTATTAAGATGTTGTATGAAGGTTTTTGGCGTAAAAACTTCCATACAATCGTAGTCATCGTGGCATGTGCGTGTAGGAACCCCTCAAACTATCTTGTCGGAATTTTTGAGGAGTGAGTAATTTGATTACAAGTTTTATGATGCTTTGAGGACATTCCCAAATTACCATGTTCTTCTTGTTTATTATTTTGATATTATCCAGTTTTACTTACGAAAATACAATTGGGATGGCATGTGTTGAGTGTTGAATTCAAACACGGACAGGGCTCCAACGTTTGTTAATGACCACACGGAATTGTGACAATATGCAATATTAAGATTGAATAGTATATATTGATTTTTTTCATGCAGGCTTAAAAGTGGCTAAAGCCAAATTAAGAACGGCATGTATATTTGTTGTTGGATAGTTAGGGTCAAGAATTAGAACTTGTATGCGCTTTAAATGACTTGTTTCCTTTTCTCTTACATTGAGTTGGATATGGATAGTTTTCAGTTTACCAAGGCGCAGATGATTCTACCCTTTACAGGTATTTCTTCGCTTCTGAACAGGTGCTCCCTCCCTTGTATACATGGTAAGGATTGTCTGACGTCATAGAATCTTTTTTTCCAATGTGTCTTTAAAGAAAGCCGTGTATGGTTGACTTCCAGGCAATTCATCCGACAGCGAGGCTGCCGCACAGCTTTCTTCAAGAGTAGTGGAGGCGGCGTGCATCTATGCAGCCCAGCTGCTGAGGGCATCGCAGCTGCCTGGTGAGGCAGCGCAAACAGCGCGACTGAATGGGCATTGAAAACTTGGTCATGGACCACGGCTGGAGAATGGTGATTGGGACCCCTCTAATGCAGTTTAAGAAATTTGGTCGACTGCTTTTCATTGGTGATCGAATAGTGTCCGGTTGGTACAGTTCGATGGTTGCGACTGCCTATTTTACCACAGCGGACAACGACGGGCGAGGGCGATGATGGAGTGGGTGGGCGGGCCCCGTTTCACCCAGTTTCGGTTTGAGAAACCTCTTGGAGCCTCGAATGATGATGTCAGCAAAGGGCATGTGGGAATCGCACCCAGCCGTGGCCATGATGTCACCGTCTGTGAACGAAAAGCGACGAAAAGCGTCATTCGCCACTGCGAAAGTGAGATAGTCCAGGGAACCGTGTTGAGGGGCCATGGATCACGATGGTGATACCGATTTCGCGGTAACAATGGCCGTGCCTGGATTGTTGTGAGCGGGAACTGCGATTTCAACCACCCACATCCTTATCCACCCACCGGTGTCGTGGATGGGTGTGGGTGGACGTCGTAAAAGTGGGTGACGGACATCAACTTCGGAAGGGACGTTCTTTTATGTGGCGCGACAACTTTACGACCATACCTCCTAGTTTGCAGGCAACTTTGGACGTGTGAAGTGAGGCCGTCGGCACTATTGGACTGTTCAACTTCACACAAAGATGCGACAGTTCATTTTGCGCAAAGAAACTATCATTGGTCTGACGACTGAAGCGGATAGTGGCGGGCGCCGGTGAGCTAGAAGTGGGTGGGTGTCTTATTCAGCCCACTTTGCGAGGACGAGATTACCCGGGACCCAGAAAATAACGTCAGCAATGTGGGTGGGTGGAATCGCTGTCCTCACTCAAAACAATCCAGCCACGGCCAATACGTCAGGGTCGCAGATCTGCCTGACATCCAACCACTGCTGGAGTCATGTTGATCGGCAACTATGCGCGGTGCCCCTGTTTCCTTTCTGACGTATGCCATTCGCCCCTACTTCGGGAATTTGATCATTATGTGCACTGCTTTCGCCTAATTGAGTACGATAAGCCCCGTTTTCTGAATTTAGACTACAACATGCCCCTAGTGTCGGACGCTGGTCTCCAAGTGCCCCGCTCTTATTTTCCGTTTCTTTCATTGTGTAGGCGTTCGTCTACTTTTCTCCGTTTGCGGTATAGAATGGTTTTCTCTTACTATTAGTCGAATGGGTGTTCGATTGCGCGAGGTGAAACAAGACAAATTTTATGCGAATATGTCTTTCGGTACTTGTCGTCTTTCGGAAAAAACCAAGTGTAAGTTCCAGGTTCCGACAAACGGTGTTTCTGATATAATCTCCTGACAACGCGGTTATCTCGCCAGCGTTTCGTCATGCATGGCACATTGTACCGCTATATGTCCTTTTCGCAGTCCTCGTTGTCGGTTTCTTGAACGTTCCGTGCGAACGTACGCCTCCTCCCCCCTCTTACGTCGTTTCAACCACGTCATGTTTCCTCACTGCACGCGTCGCAGGTTGGTGTTTCAATTTTTGTTATCGTTTTCGTGGAATTTTACCGGTGGCAATCCAAACTCTTCTATCATTTTTTAGGTTCAATGGCGTTTTCACCGATTAATGTATTCTTCTCCGTTTTCACGTGGAAATACGTCGACAGTTGTGCGTATGACCATACCAACCGCGTCTACGTCGGCTTTTTTCCTTTGTCTTCCCAATCCTGAGAAGCCGTCACGACGTACCTCCTCTTAACGGTTCACCCAAGTCGACATTGTACGTTGTACAACCTACTCATTCAACGTTCATACTCTCAGTGTCAAATGTGTGTCGTTATTGCGTTACCCCATGCAGGAACAGAATGTTGCAGCTACACGTGTACAACGACGGATACTTCATTGCGTTTGTCTCTGGATTTTTACTAGCATGCTTCTTGGCATTTGTCCGTGAAGTGCATTACTGTCCGGCTTGCACCAGGGCTACACTAAGTCAAGAAGTGAGACAGGCTTACAACAAAGGATATAATGCAGGTCGTCGGTTGCAGACCGCTTATGTTCACATGATGCTTTAGAACAATACCTTTACCTCTGCTTGTCCAATCATTGAAAACATGTTATTCTAGCTCTGCCTCAGTTGTGCATATGTTATGTCTTCTATGCTTAACACAGGCACGACTACGAATGTTCTGTTCACTTGGAATGTACATACTATTCTATTACAAAGTATCTGAAACAGTTCATTGATAGTTTGTCAAAATGAGCGTACTTTTGCGCCATGCATAGACTTCATTGTGGATACTTATGTCTGCATTAGTAACATGTCATCTTTCAGTCCGCAAAGACTATGCACATGATATGTACTGAGGTTATGTTAACATGATGCGTTACAACAATACGTTAACCTCTGCCTTTCCTTGACTCTTAATATGTTTCTTCAATGCTTATCATAGGCAGGAATGCAAATATTCTGTTCACCAGGAATGTGAATGCTAAACTATTACACAATTTCAGAAACAGTACATTGTTTAATTGTCACAATTGGCCTAGTATTGCACCAAGCATAGAGTTAAGTGAAAGTACATATGATTGCATTTCTAACATTTCAGCAATACTTTGCAACAATACTTTGCACATGATAACGAATGAGTTGCATTGGAAAGAGATGCTTGTCCAAATGATGCACGTTATTGGTGCGAATGACAATGTGTACACTACATTGGACCATACCAAACAGTTCCAGTTTCACTCTTCAACCATACAAACTGTTTCCTACCTAATCATCAATGACCTGACTGACATAGAGCGCCTGCTCGACATGATCTACCAGCGCATCCTCATCTTCTACGTCGGCGAGCCCATCATCACCCTCATATGCTGCTTCCCTCTCCTCAAGCATGTCCTCATCACTGGCATAGCGCACATCCGCCTCCTCTCCACGTTCAATTTCTGCCGCTCTAGCAGCAGCAAGGGCAGATGGGGTTGGGAGTGCTTCATTACGACAGAAACGCATGGCATGGCCGCGCAGACCACACCGACGGCAAATGACATTCGCGCACCTGCGCGCATTACGCTGCTGCCTCATCGTACGTGGACGACCACGACCACGACGGTTGGCAGGTGGGTACCAACCGTCTTCAGGGTACTGCAACGTGCGCAGTGAGATGCTGGGAATGCTGTGCTCATAAGTCTCCTGCAGCTTGTCCACCGTGAGGTACTCATCGCAGAAGGCCTCTGGATTTCGGCCAATGTGGAGCAAGAAGGCTGTTGCATGCACACACGGCACACCATACTCCTGGAAAACACCACAGCTACACTTGCGACGTGCACAGTCCACGGTACGTGGAACTTCACTCCTTGGTCCACGCACATGGCCTCTCAGTGGACCGCTTTGCACGACGAAGTATCCCTGTGCGTCACGAATGGCGCTGACAACCTTCTCATACGCCTTGCCAGTGAGGACACGCTCTTCACCTTCAGCCGCTCTTGCACGTGCAACAAATGTATGCTGTGTGTAAGGCCACAAAGAGTAAAATGCGTACAGTGGGTATGTGCGGCGTGCTTCACGAATCCGTGCATTCAAGCTTTCAGCAGCGTTGCTTGTCGTGTGACCACCGCGCGGAACAGGGAAGTGAAGTGCACTCCAGTTCTCAAGTGGGATGCCCCCTTCCCCCCCCAAACCGCATACATACTCAAGCGCATCTATGTTGCACTCCGCCAAACGCTCGCGGCAACGCTCCCAATCAGCATCAGTGCGTGCATGAGCCAAGGCCCAAAACAACTCAGCAGCGCGTGCGCCAAACCGCTTCTTCACATTTTGGTGGATGTGATAGCAGCAAAATGCGTGTGCAGCAGCGGGAATGCGATGGCCTACCGCATTACCAAGTCCACGCTCACGATCAGTGATGACCACAGTACCGTCACGCATGACATCCGGGTACGCCCGGACCATCTGGGCACAAAACCAGTCCCACTCAGCTCCATTTTCAGTTGGCACAAGCGCCCAACACATGGGCACAGCATGGTCATTCGCGTCGAAAAATTGCGCTATCAGCAGCACTTGGCTGAAACCGTTGCGCAGAAAAGTGCCGTCCATGGTGATGATGTTACGACAGTGCTGAAAAGCCTTGCGTGATGCCCCGGGCGCACAGAATGCACGCCGAAACCGATGGTTTTGATCCTCCTCTGCTACGGCGTAAACATCCGGGTCTTGATTCTTCATCTGCATGTTCAAAACGTATGCACATTATAAAGACCTGTCAATTAGTACGTGGCTCATGTACGACATGCCATCGGTGGAAGAGAGTAAGTGACAATAACACAAAGAGTAATAGTTGTAGTCATAACAATTACAAATGTAGAGTACATGTGAGAAGAAACTTTGTATGGTGCTTTTGCACAAATGTTATGACATTTGAACGAACCTCTTCGTACAGCGCTGGGAAAAGAGCCCAGGACATGTCAAGTTCTCCCATTATTTCCTCCACGCCCATGCGACGAGCCCGGTACACCACGGGTAGATCCGCCTGTTGACCCGTGCGCACAAAAAGGATGTGTCGCAGCGTTGCTGGATCTACGGTGATGTTCCCCTCCACTACGTCACGGATGTGACGAAGCACCCAACGCGCACCACGCGCAGGGTTCCCCCTTGATGTAGCACCATGGCAGAGATGGCCGTCGGTGTACGCGGACACTTTTACGTTGCCAGTGCGCTTCTGCCAACGTGCACGCAACATCCAGGTGCAATGCGCCTCGCGAGCATTAGCGCAAACCACCTTGATCCGCCGCGGCTCGCTCTTCACCCATCGCAATGGGAAGCGGTTCCGAACTGCGTAGTCTTCGACGGCCGCACGACATGCCCGCATGGTGGCGAAGCTCTCCCCCGGCGGAAAGCGTGGCACCGTGTCTCCCTCGCTGTCCGATTCTGCGTCATCCGCCACTGGCGGTGCCGGCAGTGGAGGTGGCTCTTCATCGTCGGATGAACCTGCAAACGTACATCACTCGCCACAGTGGATTTCAAGCCTGCACATGCACGTCAGCCTGCACATGCACATCAGCCTGCACATGCACATCAGCATGCACATGCACATCACCTTGCACATGCACGTCAGCCTGCACATGCACATCAGCCAGTACGTCAGGCTGCACATGCACGTCAGCCTGCACATGCACATCAGCCTGCACATGCACATCAGCCTGCACATGCACATCAGCATGCACATGCACGTCAGCCTGCACATGCACGTCAGCCTGCACATGCACATCAGCCTGCACATGCACATCAGCCTGCACATGCACATCAGCCTGCACATGCACATCAGCCTGCACATGCACATCAGCATGCACATGCACATCACCCTGCACATGCACATCAGCCTGCACATGCACATCAGCCTGCACATGCACATCAGCATGCACATGCACATCAGCATGCACATGCACATCACCCTGCACATGTACATCAGCCTGCACATGCACATCAGCCTGCACATGCACATCAGCATGCACATGCACATCAGCCTGCACATGCACGTCAGCCTGCACATGCACATCAGCCAGCACGTCAGCCTGCACATGCACGTCAGCCTGCACATGCACGTCAGCCTGCACAGCATGAGCAAAAACGTGTCTGACGGGCGGGCACCTGCACGTCACCCTGCACGTCAGCCCGTCAGCCTGCACGTCAGACTGCACGTCATCCTGCACATGCACATGCACGTCAGCCTGCACGTCAGCGTGCACGTCAGCCAGCACATCAGCCTGCACATGCCCGTCAACGTGTACATGCGACGTGAGCAAAAACGTGTGTGACGGGCGTGCTTAAAACTGCCATGTCTTCCGCCACGTCTTTTGCTCGGCCGCGGTGGGAGGGTGGGAGGGGGGGGGG
>SZWC01003151.1:72473-85909 GCA_023375785.1 Penium margaritaceum | reverse complement strand
GCCCACGTCATTCTGCGGCTGAAGTTTGCGAAATGTTTCCGTTGTCAGGGGGGGGGGACGGTCCATTAGTGCACATTCACTTGCGATGCGGGAACAGGCGTCGTTAACCGGAGGGGGGGGAGGGGATCGGAACGTTGCATCGTAACGTTGCATTTCGCGCCGTGGGGAACGTTGAATTTCCAACGTGTGTGGCGCCCGCCGCTAGAAGACAAGCGACGTGAGGGCAAACCAACGCGGCGGAAAAATACAAGAGCCCGACCCACCTCCCTCGTCGTCAGGACTTAACTTGGAATGCTGCAATTGGACAAAAAGGAAAACATGGAAAAACACATGGTAACCCGATAGGATTGTAAGGACCTATTCCGAAAAAAAAAAGAGTGAAACTTACTTGCCTACTGCCCGGAAGTGCGCGAGCACCATATACCCTTCCCCCCTTTAACCCCGTTGTGCCATGCCCCCAAGTCAAGGGCTAATGACACTGTGCGAAACGCCCCTGCAGGGCGTATGGTGCAATTGAAAAGGAATTAGGGGCATATGGTGCTCAAAAAATGCAAAACGGGTCATATTGTGCTCTACTTTCGAAAAGCGGGGCTCATTAAACTCTATTTTTTGAAAACAGGGCGCTTGAATCTACTCATCTCGTAACGAGGGGCGGATGAGTATTTTTTCGTCATGTTGATTAGTTCTGCCGGTATAGATCTTTTGGCAATGTAACGCGTAATCCAACAGTCAGTGCGCGATGTGTCCCTGTTTGTATTCTCCCGCAGTACAGGAGCAAGAGAAAATCGCTTTACTGTAAGTTACAGTCTGTAACGAACCGCCTTTCCACCTAGAGACCATCTCGCAAAAATCGCGTGCATCAACACGACTGTTACATGCTGTAACGAGGGTCTTTTCCTGCCGGACTGCGGCACGGCAGGCATGGCGCTGGAGGGAACTGAGCAGTTGCGATGCCCAACTCTCAATCTCTCGCGAACCTTCGCAAGCTCTAATTTAAACCTGTAAACCAGAGGCAGCCACCTCTGAGCCAACGTGAGCGACAGCCTAACGGTTGCATATGAATGGACATTCCTATTGCTCTATCGGTTTGTCTGCTGTTTTATGGTCTGGGGCAGCAACCATATATGCATTTAGCTGCTGTTAAGTGGCACGCATCAGACTTCTGGGGCAGAAGGAACAAGAAATGGAATAGAAGTTTATTTCAACAAAATAAGGGGCTAAACTATCTCACATTTCTTAGTATTACAACATCCTTAAAATTGGAAGCAAGATTGGACATCAGTAAGCTCGTGACGATGACAAGCTCACTTGAGCTGCGGTCCGGTAAGTCTAGACCTCCATCGAATGGACGTTGTCCTAGATATTGAATGGGTGCGAAAGGGGAATCCGTTTGGTACAAATGGGGCCAAATTTCTACAACGGATTCGCAGAGATGCTCTATCGATAGTCAAAGCCAGGGTCGAAATTACCGCTCTTCTTGTCGTGCTACAGTTCGGTAGGAATGGATCTTTACCTTAGTTCAAGTAGTGATGACCACTGAAGGGATCGTGCAAAAAAATCAAGTTCCCAGGAACCCATGTTTGAGGGGGCACTAAGGTCAAATAGTCCAATAGTTACAACTACTTGTTTTTGAAAATTTGACAAAAGGAAACTAGCCCTATGCAAGGTACCTACTTTTGATCCAGATTTTGAGCAACGATCTGACCAAAATGTGGGTGTTCAAGGTGGTTTTCATTGGAACACCACAACGCACCAGAGAGCATGATGCATAGAACATCTATGTGTTCCTTTAAAAATGTATGACTTTCACCAATGTTTTAAACTTCATGCGCATTCAAGTGCAAAACATTTCCCAGCCCGGTAGCTCGTCGCACATGCACAATGCCATATGACCACTTGAAAAGCACAAATGAAATCCAGCTCACATCATCGATAGTTACCATTGCATACAATTTTCAAATGCAATCATAAAAATTCTGTCACTTGAAGTCCGATGACCACATGTGCACAATCACCGACCATCGATAGCAATTTCATTATTAAGGAAACCCAAACAATGTAAAACAAAATGCTGTCGAAGAGGAGGTATGTCTTCACGGACTCGGTGCAACAGGGTACGAAACTGCTAACGGTAGTTCAGGTGTAACATGTTGAATGTTACAACAACCAAAATAGCCATCAGCAACATTTCCCACGATGACTTGGACCTATCAACCCCCACATCTACTCCAAACAGCAGCCAAAATGGTGGTCGCACGCACGACATTTGTTGCTTGAGCGGCTGGTTTGACCAATCCTCTCCAACGTGACCTACTTATGAGTATTCCACTACTTCATGCAGCTACTACATTGAATGCAACTCAAGAAAGTTGTACTCTGATGTTCTGTATGCTACAAGCGCCAGATCCGTTTTCCGTGATTGCACTGTTTCAATACGTCACAAAATCATTAGCGCCAGATGTTTGGTAGTCGGCCAAAATTGCGTTGTCTGTCGAGAATGTGCTACAACTTACCATCACACCCGCTCAAGTGCAGCTCCATTACAGAGTAACAATATAGAAGAAGGTGGCAACCTGCATACCACATGATGCTATGCGAGTCTACATTAACCTGACATCTCAAAGCAAAATGGACCATGTTCTAACTCCTATTGCAACAATCCAACAAAATATTCTTATGGTAGTAACCTCAATACTCATCCCAATAGTTGATGATGAGGAAAAAGCAAGTCCGTAGTAGCGGTAATCATAGGCTTTGCCACAGAACGTGATGCTCATGACCATAATGCGTAATGAATTCTAAAAGAAGGAAACCATTGAGAATGGATTCAAATTTCAATCATATGTGGCAGCCGATCGGATCTTACGTTGATGCTTTGGACAGTCGATATCTGTAAGCAAAGTGTAGATGTAGATTACAAAGCTAAAAGGAATGTACAAGTTGATATGCTGGTTTATCACACACCTCATTCCAAGAGGTTGGGGGTCGGACGAGCACACTTTCAAAGCAGGTGGGAGTGAAAAGAAGTGTGAGGCTATGATTGCACGCAACCCTAAGTACAAGACCAAGGTATGGATAATGGAGGGTTCTTTACACATTGGCTTTTCAGTGTGTCCATATAGTGTGTGATTTTGTCCTATATGAAACCTTTGACCCCTTTTAGTGCATGATTCTATCCAATAACGAATGGTGGACCTCCACCCCCTGTAGGAGGGGGTTGATGGAGGAAGTGTATGGGAGAATGATTGTTGTTGTTGTTTTGTTCTCCATACAAAATTACACTGATCACGTACTGAGTGCATGATATTGACTTGTATGGGACCTCTAACCCCCACTCCTACGGAGAGGGGGAATCTAGTGCATGGGGCTTATGCATGAGGGCAGTGCACACGTTTCCATTTTAAAATACACTGATCATACACATTATGCAATAGCTTTGTCTTAAATTGAATTTTGGATCCTTACCCCCATTGTGGGAGGTCCAACGCGTGGGCGTAGTATATGTCGATAGTGCGCTCGTTTTCCATACAGAAATACATAGATCACGTACCTAATACGTGAACTTGTCTTTTATAGATCACTGATCTTCAGTCCTATGGGGGTCCACTGCATGTGGCTTGTTTATGCGAATAGTGCGCTCATTCTACATATTGAAAATGCACTGATCAACCACTAAGTGTGTGATTTTACCTTATATGAGACCTTTGACCCCCACTCCCATGGAGGGAGTGTCTAGTAGGAAGGGCTAGTGCATGAGGGTAGTGGGTTTGTTTCCCATTTAAAAATACAGTGATCACAAATTTAGTGTATGATTTAATCTTCTATGGAACAATAAATCTCCATCCCTATGGGGAATTCCACTATGTGGGGGTAGTGTATGAGGGTAGTGCACTCGGTTTCCATACAAAAGTAAACTGGTAAGGCAATTAGTGCATGATTTTATCTCCTATAGGGGGTCCAGTGCATGGAGCTAGTTTATGGAGACAATGCAATTGTTCTCCATAAAAAAATACAGTGATCAAACACTTAATGTGTGATTTTGTCTTATGTGGAAACGTTGACCCCACTGCTATGGAGGGATCTAGTGTGTGGGGGTATAGTAGGAGGGCAATACTCTCGTTTCCTACATAAAAATACACTGATCAGGCACTAGGTGTGTTATTTTATCCCATACGAAACATTGGACTTCCATTCTTACTAAGGGTTCCACTGTTTAGGGATAGTGTATGAGGACAGTGCGCTTGTTCTCCATATATAAATGCAGCGGTCAAACACTTCGTGCGTGATTTTTTCCTTATATGGGACCTTTGACCCCCACCTCCATGGAGGGGGGGTCAAGTGCATGAGGCTAGTGCATGAGTATACTGATCACACACTCAGTGCGTGGTTTTGTCTTTTATGGAATATTAGATTCCCACCCCTATGAAAGGTCCAGTGCATGGGGTTAGCCATGAGGGCAGTGTAATCATTCTCCACATTGGAATTACACTGATGATGTAATTGGTGCGTTATTTTATCTCATGTGAAACATTAGACCCCCACTCATCTAGAGGGGGGGTCAAGTGCGTTGGGCTAATATATGAGGACAGTGCGCTCGTTCTCCATAAAAAAACACACTGATCATGCACTCAGTGTGTGATTTTGTGTTGTATGAGTTCTTTGACCCCCACTCCTGTGTAAGGGGTCCAGTGCGTGGGACTAGTGCATGAGGAGAGTGCGCTCGTTTCCCATAAATAAACACTGATCATACACTTGGTGCATGACTTTGTGCTATGTGGGTTTCGGGACCTACACTTTTAAGGAGGGGTGCATTGCATGGGACTACAATATAACCGCAATGTCCACCCCTCCTCCATGTAAACATACACAGATTGCACTCTATGTGTACAAAGACTATAATATTACACTGTAGTTCCAGTGTAATTACTCAGTGCGAGCGCACTAAATTAGCGCACTGGAAATCAAATGTGTGAATTGAACACCATTGGGCATATAGGACAAGACAATGCGCATTTTCGGACCTGCCCCATGGTTTCCTATGGCACAAAGAATATGGGAGCATGATTTAACTTTAGGTGGGATGCACGTTGGTGGAGAAGGTGCAAAAGGCCTTCTCCCACCCTCTCCTTTTTCCACCCTTGTTGATGATGAAGACACAACATACGAGGAAGCGGAGGTTGAAGAAGAATCCAAGCATGCCAACACAAAGGCAGTGGAGCACACTTTTGTAGCCTCTAGTGGTCTAAGATCTCCATTGCCAATAGGTGTTCTACATAGATGTTCCGATATCAAAAGCCAAGGACCATCCGCATCATCATTGTTTGGGATAAAGTGAAAATCTGCCCATCATGAGGTGGTTGTAGATTTCTAAGCATTTTCAACAACAATAACCCAACCTATGAGGTGCAATCTCAAGGATGTTCACATCATGCAAGGCAATGATACTTTTGGCAAGGCTGTGGGAGTAGTGACTGCATCTACAGTCTTGGAGTCATGTGAGAAGTTAGCGTTGTTCAAGAAGCTAACAACAACGAGTATCAAGCTGTCGTCGTGCACACCACAAGTTAGACGCAAGAGCAAGCATTAATGGACATGATTTATGGATAGTGGACACGATCCATTATTGGTCGGGGTAGCTTGGTAAAGTGCGGTAGGTGAGCCCAATGCGTTTCTCATATGCATTGGTGTGCATAGCCTTGTGACCATGTATTTTCCCTATATATGTTTTACATACCATTTTATGACAAAATGTGTTCCAAAATATTGTACAATGACTAATGAGTGACACTTACAATAATCTATTTGTGCATTGGCTAATAGTCTGCCAATATGTTTGTTCATGTTAGACTACAATATTTGTTATCTTGTAAACATACCACACCAATGTGTGCAAGGAGCACGTGAACAAAATGTTGTAATCCTTCTCCTGGGTTAGCGTAGTACTGAATGTCAGATTTTCTAGCATATATAAAAGAAAGTACAATGAGGATACAATCTAGTTTCTACATGAGAATGTTGACACTTTCACGTTGGTATATAGGTGAAGGTTGGATGAACATTTCAAGCCATTGAAATGTTCCGATTTCATCTTCGAAATGAAACACGAAAAAAGTATGAATATTTAGTAGTATTATGAAGTCAAGAATGGTGTAATTTGATGTATACTAGTTTACTTCGGTGTTAACACTAAGCGTGGAATACAACATTGAAGGATCATGTACACAATCTCATGCTTGATTTCAAATATGATGTTATAAAAGTTTGTAAATTTTACAGAATCTCAACGTGTTTATGAAAGAGAATCTGATGAAGAACAAGCCAATGTTCATTCCAAGTGTACCAAAATTTCAAGGCCTACATGGAGTAACATGGGCACCCCATAAACTAGCATCCATTTCGTCTCGCATATTGTGTTTCTGCTGATTCTTTTCGGATCCCCTTGTGCCGTCTAATGGTGGTTGGACATCTACCTACATCGCACAAAGCATGCCCAAGTCTGATGCTCGGATGCCATCACGCATTGTGATGAGGTTGTGCCTGACCATATACACAACAATCATTTGTTCCTGGAATAAAACATCCTCAAAGTAATTGCATGGAGTACCTGGAACTTGCACTTTAGCACTCTAATTGCGCGCTCAAGGGCAAAACAAGCAACCACATGTCGGCATTTGTAGAGTTCGTTTGGAGTCACGGGGTTATCAGAAATAGTTATGGAATTCTTGTAAATGGTACAAGGTTCCATGATACACCGTCAAATAACCGCGTCGAGCTGGATATGCTACATTAGGAAACATGTGCCTGGGGGGGTTTCAGACCATGTGCAATTGTGCCTTGAACGCATCATGTACGAAGCCTTGCTAGCCTCTCCAGACAAAGATGACTAGCAATTCAAAGTTAACGAGCAATAACATGTTCTGTGTATTGTAGTTGTGTAATTACTCCACTGGTTGTATGCTCCAACGGTGAAGTCATTTCTCAACTGTGTTCCTTTGTTTTTAGAAGCTGAAGATAGTGCATGCTTTCTTGCTGAGCACCAAAATCTCTGTACAAGAAACAAGGAACCTAGACCTTGGTACCAAAAAACAAATCACTTCCTCGAGTTATGGTTAATCGTGCTACTTTAATACACTATAGAATGTGTGTATACGGTACATGCAATACTTCAGGTTCCTAGTAATTTCCATGCATGCATACACTTTGTAATACACCTTTGAACTAGTGGAAGAATGTTTTATATTGACATAATATTTGAATTCTACCGTGGTTTCTTTTGTATGTGAAGTCTGTTTAATTATGTGTATTCAGATATGTTAGATAGCCTACTTATGTACTTAGATGATGTAGTGGGTACATTGGTCTCTTGCCATATATGTCGCAAACGTATAGCGACATCGCGAGGTATTTCATACCTCGAAACACCCTACTTGTGATTTCNCGTGGTGCCCCTCCCCCCCAAAGTACCTCGAGTGTATCTGGGGAGTGTATCGTGTGGTGTATCGTGGAATTGCGAAGTGTTGAAACTTATGTATTGCAATGTTCCATCGCGCAAGCCCCCCCCCCAAACACGTGAAGTGTATTGGGGGGGTGTATCGTATAGTGTATTGTAGATCCTTATCGATGTCGAACATGTGTACATTTCTTTGGTCATCACTTATGGTACACAAGTTGACATATTCGTTACCCCTCAGATACACACTGCGATACACCACCCCAATACACTTTCGATTTGGGGGGGGGTGAGGGCTATCCACCCCCCCCTCCATATCAAAAGTGTATTGGGGTGGTGTATCGGAGAGTGTCGCGGATAGACATGCAATATTACAACTTGTGTATTGTCGATCGCTTCCGAGCTTAAAAGGCCCCCGAGCTGCAGTTGCGCCCCCCCCATAGGACCTCGAGTGTATCTGGGGAGTGTATCGTGAGGTGTATCGTGGAAATGCGAAGTGTTGAAACGTATGTATTCCATACAATGTTCCATCGCGAAAGCCACCCCCTCCCCCAAAAACACGTGAAGTGTATTGGGGGGGTGTATCGTAAAGTGTATCGTACATGTCTATCGACGACGAAATTGTGTACATTTATTTGGTCATCACCTGTAATACACAAGTTGAAAAAGTCGATACCCCCCAGATACAGTCTCCGATACACCGCCCCAATACACTTTCGACTTTGGGGGGGGGGTGAGGGCTATCCACACCCCCCCTCCATGTCGAAAGTGTATTGGGGTGGTGTATCGGAGAGTGTCGCGGATAGACATGCAAAAATACAACTTGTGTATTGTCGATCGCTTCCGAGCTTAAAAGGACCCCGAGCTGCAGTTGCGCCCCCCCCCCTCCCCAAAGGACCTCGAGTGTATCTGGGGAGTGTATCGTGTGGTGTATCGTGGAAATGCAAAGTGTTGAAACGTATGTATTCCAATGTTCCATCTCGCAAGCCACCCCCCCCCCAAAAACACGTGANCAGGGCCCGGCAGGTGCCCACGATTTTTTCCTCGCAGTTTCTTCGCGAGACTGCTCGCGTCTGACATCGGCAACGCCGATGTCAGACGCGAGCGACCTCGCCATCAAAGTCGGCGAGGTCTTTCTTCGTGGGCGAAATCGCCCTGTACACTCGCGGTCGAGTGTATTATGTGGACCCGAATAGTCAAATTAGGTATGCTCTGCCAACGGACAAGAAATGCCTGAATAATACATGCCAGGAAAGGACGACCCAAATAGGTATGGTAACATGAACCAAGCATAACACTAATATTGGAGCAGCTGAAAATGGGTCAGATTGAAATAATAGTATTTTTTTTACCTGTGCGTTGTTCACAATGCAAAAGTATTATTATTCTAAAATGTTTTAAATGATATCAGAACTTGACGGAAGTTCGATGAAACTTCCAATGTAATGAACACAGAAATATCTGTGTATTTAGGATGAACACGAAACTTCCATGAACCATTCCTATTAATGGCAGTAAATTTCCTGGAAACATCCTCCACATATGTTCCGATTTTGTACTCTACAGAAACTCTGAAATGGTCTTAGAAGGAGGTGGTGCTTTCAGTAAGAGTAGCTGTCATTGTAGGTATTTTGGATTGGTGAAGCAGTGTTTCATCATCCCTGTACAAGGAGGATACAAAGGTCTTCTTTCATTGTGTAGCACCAGTAGCCTTCACAGGTGAAGTACCTACGCAAGTCAAAGGATCATCAAGCAAGATAGAGGGTGAGGACCCGAGTAATGGTTCTCCTGTTCTTGATGATCAATCTGTTTTTCATGGATTGCGCATGGGCTAGGAACAAGGACGTCATGTCATCAACCATGCACAATGCCAGGCAGCACAAGCTCAACGCTTGGTGGAAGAGGCACAACGCTTGGCTCAACAAGAAGCCGCATTGTGACAGGCTATGGAGCATGAGCGAGAGGCATTGAGGTAGCAACTGGGGGCACAAGAGCTCCTATGTCAACAAGAGCAGCTCAAGCGTGCAGCAGAAGCTACTCAAATGTAGTAGTTACAACAGTTTCAGGCATATCAAGCAGCAAAAAATGCTATACTGTTGACTTGGTTTCAGCAACAATTGTAGTAGCATCAAAATCAACAGCAACAACAACAACAACAACAACAGCAACAACAAGTGCAGTGGTAGCCAATGTCACAATCTTCATGTACACAAATTCCTCAAATAAATCCTCCACCTGTCATGTAACCAGCCACACCTTCACAAGCACAGGCTATACCACCTTTCCCAGAAGGTGCTCCACAACAGCCTCAAGTACCTTCACTGGTGCCTCCTATAACACCAGGTTCGTAGGAATATCAACCGTTTGTGCCAGCAGTTCATGTGGTACAACTCGTAGCACTAGCGATAGCTGCAGTGATGCCAAGATCTTAGCCAAATCCAGTCATCAACATGCAGCAAAACCCCGTGCAAAGGCCTCATGCAGTAGCACAAGGCAAGCCTTTTCAAGGCTTGGAGGATAATGTGCCAGCATCTGTAGCATCACTGCAACTACATAAGATCTCCATCGACGAGCTCGACGAAGAGGAATTCTAGCACTAGGTCCACAAGCTTAAGCAAGTCACCCCGATCCAAAGCCTTTAGATGTTCTATGACGGATACTACTCTCCTCCACCACGGCGGTCGTCACCACAAGTGGTGGCAGAGTTAAAATACTACACCATGGCTACATTTATGGTGCTGGAAAATGAGTTGAGCTCTCGCATCGAGCAAGCAATCCGGATGTATGGGGGAAACTCAATGCTTGCCTGTCGCACATAGTCCTACATGCTGAGGAGCTACATGTCTGGCGACTCCACCTTCAAGTTTCACCTCCTAACTGAGCTGGCTCAAATTTTCCTCAACAACTTTGACCGTGTCGAAACTTACATCAACAAGGAAAAATCACTTCACGACTAGCTCGTAGTGACAAATGCCCCTAACTCAGGAACATTCTTTGTGACTTTCCTCCTCAATGGCCTGATTGGAAACTGGGATGACGTACGGAATGTGCTAAAGTTCAAGCATGAAACGGAGCTGAAAGAGACCTGTGTCTATAAGATATTGCTCACAAAGCAACATGATTGTATTTTAGTAAAAGAAAATGAGAAAATTCTTGCAAATTCCACTTACGAGGGTTATGGAACAACAGTGAGCTCCACTCAGTCCTCCTGGAAGAGCCAACCCATGAGGAAGTCAACATCCTCCCAATGGTCTGCCCAATCGTGACCAAACGCCAACAGGTGCAACTCAAGCGGCCAACAGCCTGGGTCACATCCTGCCCAATCATGACAAAAATAGACACAGGGCCAAGGATTGTTGGAAGCGAATGAGAGAGGACAAGGAGAAAAAATAGGGAAACAAGTCACAAAGCAAGGGGGAGGGGGATGATGGAGGAAAAGAGAAATAAACTCAAAAGAGAGGGAAGGAGTCTGAGAAGAAGGAAGAAGACAAAGACGAGGCATATGACTACACATGGTCTGTGTTCCAGCTGTCATGAACATAAGGTGACACAGTGGTTTGCTGTACCTATGTGTGGTACCTCGATAGTGGATGCATGTTGCACATCGCATTTGACAAGTCATGCCTTCAATTTCTCCTACCTTCTACAAAAGGCTCCGTAATAGTGGCTAACAACAAACGGCTGTCAGTGCTGGGAAAAGGGAAAACGACTGTGACTGGGTACAAGGGCACTCACGTTAAGTTTGGTGATGTACTTTACATACCTAAGATTGTAGTGAGCCTTCTCTCATGTGGATAATTGATGAGGAAAGGTGTACACATCGTTAGTAACGGAAAGCACGCCACTTTAAAGAGTCATGAGGACAAAACATTCGGCTAAAGGCCGCCTGCTACCGTACGGCATGACCGAGTTGGACTTCAGTGTACCAGCTTTGAGTGACTCTGATTCTCCTTTCATAGCAACTAGTCTCCACCAAGCCTCTGGTATAGACCTACCTGTTTTGCACAATTGTCTCGGCCATGTCAGCAACCAGATTGTGCAGTCAATGTACAAGAAGTCCCAAGTCAACGGTCTCAACATCAAAGACAATGGTGACAAGGACGCATCGCAGCCGTGCGAGGATTGCATTCATGCTAAGCTACCAGGTCAGATGTTTCCTCCAACCTCCAAGTGTGATGTCAGCTAGCAGCTAAAGCTGGTTTACACGGACATGTGTGGGCCACTCCCTACAGCCACTATGAGTTCAGTTCATCACTACTTTCCCTTGTTTGTGAATGACATAAGGGATGAAGCTCCTACGTACTTCTTCAAGTGGATAGCAATGACAGAGAGGTATATCAACAAGAAATTATAGGTGCTAATCTCAGACGGTACTGGAAAATACACGAGCGTTGAGTTCATGTCTTAACTTGAAGAAATTGGCATTGTGTAGCAGTTCTTAACAGCTTTCACACCATAGAAAAATGGCGTGGCTGAAAGAGCCAACCACATGATGCAAAAGACGTTGAAGTCAATGATTTTGGGTGCTTAACTCGACAACAACTGGTGGTTGTATGCCTTGAGGCAAGCGGTCTGGGTGTGCAATCGCATACCCCATGTGTCACTTCCTGAGATGATACCATTCCAGGCCTGGCACGGTGAGAAGCCTGATATCACCATGCTCAGGACCTTTGGCTGTATGGCACTATTTTCATGCCTAGGGAGTGCTACAAGAAACTAGCAGACAAAGTGTCATGGGGAGTTTTCCTTGGACAATATTCCATTATGCAGGGTTGGGAGTTCTACGACGTGGACTCACAATAGATCAGAATAAGCCACAACACCATCTTTTTCAAGAACCTCATACGCCAGACATGGGAACAGAAGTGCAGGACTGTACCATAAATCTTGTAAACCTTCTACGACTCCTACAACCAATCATCATCTAGATCATGCGAGTAAAGGCGGTGAGCATGGGTGTGCCCCTCCACGGAGACCACCTGGTACGCGTCTCAAGAGACCACCATCGGAGGTATGGTTAATGAAGGGCTTTTTATACACAGCACATCTAGTATACTAGGTATGGACTATAGGGAAATTTCCATGAAGTTTCCTAGAAGGGTATTCATATTCCATTCACTTGGAAAGTTATGTATCTGATACTTATGCCTTGTTAAAACTAGTTCAATTATTTAGCTAGGAAAAAAATGTAATATGATATTCCAGTGTTAATGTATAGTAGACGTATTGATGTCTTCATACTTTCTGATTGGATATCTCTGTAAATTGGGTATTTACTTTCTGTATTGCCGAATACAAAAGTAAACAACCTTCGAAACAAGCATACATTTGCCATTGCTGCAGAATCCATCGTCGGTGACATCCCCCCCTCCCCCCGAAGTGGCGAGTGTATTGGGGTGGTGTAGCTGGGGAGTGTATTGTACACTTGTATTGTACAATACACTTAGTGTATTTTTGACGTGTCCATCAGATACACTTACCATAGACACTCCCTCAATACACTTTACCCTTTGGGGGGGGGGACAACATGGGAGTTGGAGATCCCCCCCCCCCAAAAGGGTAAAGTGTATTGGGGGAGTGTATATGGTAAGTGTATCTGACGGACAAGTGAAAAATACACTAAGTGTATTTGGAGTAGACATCTAAAAACACTCGTCGACCGTCGATCAATGACGATCGATGATCGACGACTTACGACACAGTTCCCTTTACAAAGATAACGATCGACGATCGACGACCGTCGACTACTCGATGACATAAATATGTGTCGCAGCCATATTACACATTGGTAGCCACATAGTTGGGACCCCATCTCCCCCCCCCCAGAAGTGACGAGTGTATTGGGGTTGTGTAGCTGGGGAGTGTATTGGACAACCGATACTTGAATACACTAAGTGTACAATACACTTAGTGTATTTTTTACGTGTCCATCAGATACACTTACCATAGACACTCCCCCAATACACTTTACCCTTTGGGGGGGGGG